>DWHP01003080.1:0-13745 GCA_018247895.1 Parnassius honrathi
ATCTGTTGCAGTGAGTTGCCTTTGGAGTAAAGGGCTGTGTCATCGGCGAAGAGGGCTAGTTTAACACCATTCGACGGAATAGGGATGTTGTTGGTGAATAGTATATATAGGAGCAAGTACAGAGCCTTGAGGGACACCGGCTTTGATTTGACACATTTCATCTTGCCCGTGGTAGATGCGATAGAATACGCAAAGAAATGCAACATCTCTTCACAGCTCCATTGAATCAAGCCGATCAGAAAAAGCTCGGTAGTCGACGATTCGAAACGCTCTGCTCCGGATACGATTAAGTGGAAGGAGCTGGCTCTAGGGTGGCCTGACCCAGAGATGACAACAGTACTCCATGTGAGGCCGAAATTGCGTCTTATAAAGTTGCAAACGGTGTGCCGGCATGAAATAATGTTCCGCTCTACGAATAACGCCAAGCTTTTTAGAGGCCAATTTGACCTTCACTGCAAAGTGTCCGCGAAACTGAACCTCATTCGATATGTCGACGCCGAGGACTCCAATGCCAGCTGAAGCAATAATAGGAGTGTCTTGAAATGGAGGAGTTTTTTTATTATTATAAATGGGCTCACTATTGACCTCCATCTGGGCCGAGGGCAACGATAAGGTTACCTTGAAGAGGTTAAGGTCAAATGATCTCCGAAAACAGACGCTGGCAGGGCATTCCACTTCTTGGCTGTACGCATTATGAAAGATGACTTATATAGCGCTTAGTGGGAATATTCGGAAAATCAACTAAGTGTGAATGATAACCCGCAGTACGTCTGGTACTCAGATAAGAGAATGGAGACGGCGGTATGAGCTTATGAAGCTCACGGGCACTCTCTACGAAGTACAATCTGTAGAAGACCTACAAACAAGCAACTTGGCGGCGATGAGTTAAGCTATGAAGTTTGGCTTCTACCAGCATTATGTCGCCGATAAGCCTCTTGGCTCTATGTTGCATTGAGTCGAGCGCGGGAGTTGATATTTTGCTGAGCCATCTCAAAGGTGACTTCAATACTCCATGCATGTTCGGACTTGAGCTTTATATAAAGTAAGAAGCTGCCCAGGCGTGAAGTATCGCTTCACCTTATTTAAAATACCCAGTATTTTGGCCGCAATTTGTGCTTTCGACTCAATGTAAGTGTCAAAGTTGAGGTGAGCACTCAACTGTATACCGAGTGTGTATGTAACTGTATTCCTCGGCAAGTAGGAGTCGGATCAAACGGACTCTAAAACCTTCGAGATATCGAGTGAAACTTTTAGAGCTTAATTGCGTGACATACATAGGAAGATCCCTAGTGGACCGTCCATTGCGAAAGCCATATTGATTGTAACCGAGGAGGTCATCTGTTTCATGGTATGTCAGCAGCTTACTGTTCAATACCCTTCCCATAACATTCAAAAGTATGGAGATGATAGCGATTGGTTGGTAATTACAGGGAACGGTACAACTATTCATCTCGGGTACTGGTTGCACTTTGGCAAGCTTCTAGGATTTTGGCACCGTTGGAGTTTAAGAGAGTGGCGATACAGGCGCGTCAGAACAGGAGACAACTCAGGCGGACAATCCTTTTTTTTACTTTTTATAAGCCAGTGCTAGACCACAATCCCACCCTGTAGTAAGTGGTGATGCAGCCTTAGATGGTAAATCGCACTGTCGTAGCGTAACAAAAGCCTATTAACTCTTGCCTTGAAGACGTCCAGAGGGAATTAGAACGGAAAGATAGACGCCGTCATATTATTCCACTCCTTTGCTGTACGCGTTAAAAAATTCGAAATAAACCATTTAGTTCTAATGCGTGGAGTATCAACAACAAAGGGGTGAAGATCCGCCGACCGCCTGGTCGTCCGATGGTGGAAAGGAGAGGGAGGAATTGAAGCGTGCAATTCCTGCGCACACTCTCCGAAATGCATCCTATAGAATACCTAGAGGCTAGCAACTCTGCGCCTGAGGTCAAAGCTGACAAGGTTGGTTTTAACCAAATCAAGGTCACCAATGAGCCCCTTAGCACGTCTCGGCACTGAGTCCAACGCTGCCAGGTGCCATTTTGTAGCACCAGCCCATATGTGACAGCAGTACTCCATGCACGACCGGACTTGCGCTTTATATAAGGTAAGAAGCTGCCCCGGCGTGAAGTACCAGCGCGCCCTTGCAAGAACACCAAGTTTCTACGCGGCCTTTACGGTTCTGGACTCAAGAAACCGATAAAAGTTGAGGTTCGGTGAAAATTCAACCCCTAACAACCGAAGGCGGTCAGTGTACTCCAAGGATACATTCCGGAAAGTAAGAATCTGGGTGAGCGGGCTCTTTTTAGCGGTGAAAAGACACGATTGTGTTTTGGAGGCGTTGAACCTCACGAGATTGGCATCGGCTAATTCGGAGACCGCCTGTAGTGTGAGATTCACACGCTCAACCATAGTCTCTCTTTTGGGGCTAATTTGATCCCGACTGGCCCGGGCACTCGGTTACTATCTCTCTACAACTGTGCTGTCGTCTGCATACCCGTAGATACCGGGCATAAGCAGATCATTAATATGCAGCAGGAAGAGATTTGCGGAGAGAACGGACCCTTGAGGAACACCAGCGTTAATCACCACAGGATCAGACGAGCAGCCATCGACGGCTACCCGGAGAGACCTTTCATTCAGGAAATCCTATACCCATTCAATTAGACTACGGGATAATGTAGGAAGTATGCTGGAAGCCAAACTCTGTCAAAGGCCTTCGAGACATCGAGGGAAACAGCAAGTGCTTCCCCACTGTTCTCGAGTGCCTTACCCCATACATGTGTGGCATACACTAGAAGGTCCCAGCTTACCGATTTCGGCGAAACCCATATTGCCGATCACTAAGGAGGTCATTTTGTTCTAGATATGCCATTAAACGGGCGTTCAATGTACACTCCATAATCTTGTTGAGTACGGAGGTAATTTGAATTGGTTGATAGTTTGCGGGGTGGGCACGGCTACCTTTTCAGGCACAGGCTGCACATTGACCAGCTTCCATGATTTGGGCACTATTCCAGCCCTGAATCAGAGGTGGAACAAACGCGTCAACACAGAAGACAACTCAGGTGCACAGACCTTTAGAACTATAAGCGGTATACCGTGAGGTCCACTGGCTTTGTTCACGTCTAGATTTCGTAAGGTTTTAAGAACCTCCTCGTTGGTCCAGACGTCTGACGTTGACGTTGAACGGACCTCTGACATAGAGGTACTACAGTGAGGTAATTGAGATGGTACGCTGTGGCTACTGTCCAGACGCGAACTGCAAGCAAAAAGAGAAGCAAATAAATTCGCTTTCTCCGTAGGAGCATGCGCCAGTGAGTCATCTGGTTTTACCAGCGGAGACAGTGTAGACCGACAGAAGTTTGTCTCAACCGCTTCGGCGGGAGATTAAAAACCTCTACTGCCAGATGGTTTGACAGCTTTGAACCGACACGTTTAATGCAGTCGAAACTGGCTTGCCGTAACGCCTTTTTTCAAGACTTGCCGGCTTGGTTAAAGGCTTTTTTCTTAAAGCTAATATGCGGAGCGTTGCGGGATAAGTACGCCCCATGCTTGTACATTTCAGCACGAGTTCACTCGGCGTTGAACCATGGGCGCGCTTTTATATCAATAGGCACGTCAGCAAAGGGGGTGAAATACTCCATCGCTTGACGTATCACATCAGCTATGGTATCAGCGCAGCTCGACGGATCGAAACGAGGAGCAGACCTGCCGCTAAGGATAGGATGCAAAGAAATGCCGTGGGATGCGGTCCTAATCTACTGACTTGTATCGCCACATTCGCTGCACACTGTGGACATAGTAGTTGGGTGGGGAATATAACGACACAGATTTCACCAGACAGTGGTCAGAAGTTCCCAAGAGTGAACTGACCTAAACATTGTACCTGTCTGGATAAGCGGAAGGTCGAGGCAGTTGGCTATGTACCTATCCACATCAGGTAGTTGCTTGTTGTACCAGTTGAAAGAGTCCCAGTATCAAGGCAAAATTCCATGCCTTTCTCCTAGCGTAGTCAGTGTTCTGGTATGGGAACAGCCAATCCAGGCATTAAAGTCCCCCAGAAAAAACCAACTGTGCATTAGGGTACCGATTTAGAGTCACATCAGAGGCTTCCATTCCAGTCACCGCTGTGCGATCGGCAGACACAAGAATAAATAATTTTGTCCGTTTCTGTCTATGAATATCCAAATCGTAGAATAAGTGGGATCTCCAAGGTGACGGAGACGCTTACAGCAGATATCCGTACGTTAACACAGACTCCGACGCGCTGATGGAAATTATGCTCCAATGTGTACTCAGGGTAGCCAAGGTACACCGTATCTAGAGGACATCTAATCTGCGTTTCAGTCAAGAGGAGTAAGTCTCAAGGTGGTAATGGACTACATTGAGATTAAAGTGCAGGCCTTGGATGTTTGTGAGGTGCACTTTAATGGGGAGGGAGTGCAACCGCTGTACAAACTTACTCTTCTTATTTAGTTTTTTCATTATTACTGGAGTGAATACGTTGATAGAATGGCAGTCACACATATAACCTAGGGCTGCAAACAGAGAAACGCATTGATGGTGCTTAGCATGGAGATCGCGGGAACGCCTAAACCCCCCTGAAAATCGCCACCAGACCGCCAACCAGCGTGGTAGAGCTATCCCAGGATTTTTCGTATGACGACGGGGCAGCCTTTCATGAGTGGCTGGCTCATTCATTGGGCCGCAACTATCTACGGTCGGCCAGCGGTGCAACCGTGCTTCGGATCCCGCTAACCTTCATAACCAGGCACCTGACACCTAGAAACGGCCGTGTCATAACCGGCTGTTATGCGTAACGCAACTGTCCAGATCCATTCTCTCTATGAAATGGGTTTCACCTGACATCATACCAGAACACGACTTGCATCGTTTAGCGGTATGCCTTTGCCAGGTGGGTGGTAAGTAACGCTCGGTCGTGCCTCTTACTAGTAGAATGTAGTGCTGCTTGTTTAGCACTACCCAGGGGATACGTGTAAGAAGTCAGGATTGAAGTAATTCCTACAGACGCGAACAGCTTCATCCCCTAAAAGCTTTAATACTTCTGCAAGAGTACACTGGCCTTGTTCACGTCTAGGTTTTGCAAAGCTCTACATACCTCTTTCGTGTAATTAGTGACCTTTGGCATCTAAGCATCACAGCGAGGTAGAGTTGGCGATGGCTTAGAGTCAGAGACTATCATTATAGAATTGCAGGTACGTTCTTTCTACATGGATGAAGTCGTGGGTAAGAGTTATTTGATAAGAATAAAAAATGTTTAAATATTTATGAATCGACTTTTATAAAGCATCAAGTAAGCAAATTGATGTCATTTAGCAAATGGTCTAACGACAATGGATGCCCCATTAAGATTCATTACATTTTGATACCCTCACGAAACAAGCATTTGAGGGTAATATAATCATTAAAGTGAATGGTATATATACAGAGACCCAAACCCAGTTTTCCCTTTATTAGATCAAATTTTTTTTAAATATTTTTTCAGTGTTTATTTGTGTATTGACAAAAAAACAATGACCGTATGACATTGTAGCGTCCACAGTACCTGACTTCTGAGTTCTGTATTTGAAGCCGGGTTGAAGACATGTTAAAGAAACGTCGCAAGCTGTCGCGAAAAGCAAGAAGACAAATTGTTAACTTCGCGTCAGTCTCTGGTTATGTCATAGATTTAGTATAGACTAGCAGATTTAGTACGTGGCAGCGGTGGGATTTAAAATAATTAAGTCAATCCTCGGAACGTCTCATTTCAGTGCAAATTAAATTAAATAAATTCTATATCTACGTGTGATTGTGTCAGTGAAAGTGCTAAGTTCCAATCCCATCTCCGTGTCGCTATATCCCTGTTCAACACCGCTGTATCCTGCTGGTCTTACCAGACCCTCACGTGCCTTGTTGGGCGTACTCCGAAGACCTGTCACTCATCTTGGGTGATCCTGCCTGGCTACGAAATGATCCGTGTTGCCGTCGTAGTTGCAGTGTTCCTGTAAGTACTTTAATTAATTCTACATCGAAGCTATTCGTGTTGTGAAAAAAGTGTCAGTGATTTAACTATAAAATTCATCGCATAATCCTAATTTAATTAAAAGTATTAAGAATTGTAAAGTACACATTAGTAACATCTAATTAATCATTCTTTGTTCATTGTATTATTTCTTTATCAATCAGTTCCGAGAACAGTGCAACATTCCATTCTAATCACAACTCCGTACCTCACGCGTTATCGTTGTTTTGACTAACTCGCTATGCCTAAAGACGAGCCTATTGCCATGTCCAAAGAAGTGAAAGAAATCGACATGAACTTTTTAAGCAAATTTATTAATAAATTCGATGGAAATCGCGAAAAGCTTAATGCATTTTTAAATAATTGCAGAAATGCAATAAGCCTTGCCTCACCGTCTCAACAAGACATAATATTAAAATTTATTTTAAGCCAACTCGAGGGCCGTGCTGAAAGTGCGTGCTCCATCAAAGAGTTCGAGAACTAGCAACAGTTAGAAGAATTTCTCAAAAACCAATTTGGCGAGGAAAAACATTATGCTGCACTACTCTCAGACTGTTGCCAAGCTAATGGTGAAACGGTCAACCAGTTTGCACTACGCGTAGGTACATGCCTATGAAAACTATTAACCGAAATTAATATTTCAATACCAACGAAAAAGAAAGGTGAACTGACTGGCCGTGTCGCTGCAGTGCAAGACCTAGAATTGCATACATTTATAAGTGGCTTAAAGCCTCGATTGTCAACGGTAGTCAGATGTCGTGACCCTGAAACTCTAAATGAAGCCATTGGCTTCGCTGTATCCGAAGAAAAGATATTGTAAACCTCCTCTAAGCGTAATCCTTCGGCAATTAATACCGGTTCACCTAATCAAGGACGTTGGCCTCAACGTCAATCCCTTCGAAACCCTACACAGCGAGGCTATTCAAATGATGCCAACGGTCAAAGATTGTCTACTTCAGGGCCTCCTGTGTGTCGTTACTGTAAAAACGTGGGTCACACTATAGAAGATTGTAGAAAACGTGAATTTAATAATAACCGCTTTAGAGACCAAAATCTCCAAGGCGCTATCAAAGTAATCAAGCTCAAATCACGCGGTAGATATTTATGAAAGCAGTGACTATACGGAATATCAGGATAAATCAAACGATGATTCAAACGCACAGAGGGCTCACGGTGGTGTCTCGTGAGAACCAAACATCAAATACCAAAACATTACTATATCAAAGGCACCAATACTACATCCACTGTGTCCTCTGTATCCCCTAACGATAGGGACACGCGAGTTAAACGCAATACTACATCCACTGTATCCTTTGTATCCCATAACCAAAGTGACACGCGAGTTAAACGCAATATTACATCCACTGTATGCTCTGTATACTCTAATGATAGGGACTCGCGAATTAAACTCAATGCTATATCCATTGTTTCCTTTGTATCCCCTATCGATAGGGACACGCGAGTTAAACACAATACTGCATCCACTGTATCCTTTGTATCCCCTAACCAAAGTGACACGCGAGTTAAACGCAATATTACATCCACTGTATGCTCTGTATCCTCTAATGATAGGGACTCGCGAATTAAACTCAATGCTATATCCATTGTTTCCTCTGTATCTCCTAACGATAGGGACACGCGAATTAACCGCAATACTATATCCACCGTATCTTCTGTATCCCCTAATAGTAGGGACTCGCGAATTAAACGAAATACTATTTCCGCTGTATCTTCTGTATCCCCTATAATAGGGACTCGCCAATTAAACTCAACGCTGTGTCCACTGTGTCCTCTGTATCCCTAGTAACAGGGATTCGCGAATAAATCGCAGCTATGCATCCGCTGCATCCTCTGCACCTGCTGTATCCTCTGCATCCGCTGTATCCTCTGCATCTGCTGTATCTTCTGCTCCCACTATATCCTTCGCACCCACTGTATCCTTTGCACGCATAGTACCCACTACTTCCGCCGTATCCTCTGTTTCCGCTGTACCCTCTGTTCCTGCTGTACCCTCTGTTCGCGCTGTATCCTACGTACCGACTAACAATAAGGACTCGCAACCTAGTCACAGCGCTATATTCTCTGTATCCACCGGCCTCATCAAACGTAAAAAAAACCTTCCGTACATGCTAAATCTACCTCAGACTCAACAGGTCCTCATCCCATTCCTGAAACCGGAAGTTACGAAATTAATATTGCCTCATTAAAGAAACGTTTACCCCATATCCTTGTGCATTACACGGTGTCGGACACTACCTTATCTCTTCTTGTAGACTCTGGTGCAACTGTTAGTCCACTAAAACGACCATTACTATAAGCAAAAACCAGTCGATATCGCAACGGAAGTGATATTTCTGAAAGGTATCGACCCCATCGATCAAGCCTCATCTACAATGGGCCATTTTCCACTTAAGATAAAAATAAACGATAAAAATAGTATCACACATAGATTCCATATAATACCCCAAATAAACTTACCTTATGATGGTATAGTTGGCACTGATATGATGATCGCTTTCAGCTGCACAATCGACTAAACTCGTGAAACTTTGAAAAGAGGCAAAAACGAAATAAAATTATATTTTAATGAACCTACTTATATAATTCCTCCCAAATCTGAAACCGTCATAGAATGCTCCTTCTCCAACTCTGAAATAAAAGAAGGACTCGTACTAGATCAATATTATCATGAAGATTTACTAATCGCTAATTGCTTAGGCGCAGTCAAAGAAAACAAAAGAATTAACTAATCAGTAATCAATACCTTTGAAACTCCTATAACCATACAGTCAAATCTAGATATTACACTAATTCCCTTAAGTTCGTTAACCAAACCTATTGATCCAGTGAACACTAATACAGTTTGTCATTTAAAAAACAAAAACTCTTACCTCCGAACACAAGAATTATTAAACGTCCTTAGAATCTCCCACCTCAATCCTGAAGAGGCAAACGCCTTTCACGATGTTTGCTCTGAATACTCGGATATATTATTTATTCCTGGCAATAAACTTTCCCATACAAATGCTCTTAAGCGTAACATAAAAATCCCATAAATGTAAAATCTTATCGGTTCCCAGTAGTACATGAACAAAAAGTTAAAAAGCAAATTGACCAAATTCTCGACTAGAGAATCATAAAACACTCAGTGTCTCCATGGTCTTCACCAATTTGGATTTTGCCAAAAATGATTGACGCATCTGGACAACAAAATGGCGTGTAGTTATCGACTATAGGAAACTAAACGACATCACTGTTGGTGACAGTTACCCTATACCGCAGATATCCAACACTTAAGATCAGTTAGGACAGAGCAAATACTTCTCGACCCTTGATCCTGCGTCAAGATTTCACCAGATTTTGATCAATGAGGAAGATGCTCCTAAAACGGCCTTTAGTATACCACAAGGACACTACCAATTTACAAGGGTTCCACTTGGTTTAAAAATACGCCTGCCACTTTCCAGCGACTAATAACACCGCTCTCACAGGTCTCCAAGACATACGGTGTTTTGTTTACCTTCACGACATCGTCATATATTGTCATGATTTAAATTCTCACATCGATAACCTATGTCAGTATTCCAAAGGCTTTGAAATTACAATTAAAATCTCCAACCTGACAAGTGTGAGTTTCTCCGACGTGAAGTCGCATATCTTGGCCATCAAATAACTAAATATGACGTAAATCCTAACTCTGAAAAGGTAAAAGCGGTAACCCAATTTCCTACTCCCAAGTCCTCAAAGGACATTAAGTCATTCCTCGGTTTTGTATCCTATTATCGCTGTTTCATTGCTAACTTCTCTAAAATTGCTAAACCTTTAACCCAACTCCTAAAAAAGGATGTCCCCTTCCTATGGGAAAACCAACAACAAGTCACCTTCGACGAACTGAAGCACAACTTACCTCTGCTCCCATCCTCATTTTTCCAGATTTCTCCATCCCTTTCATCCTAACGTGTGATGCCTCTAATTATGCTATCGGCGCCATACTCAGTCAAGGTGGCAAGGATAGGCCAATAGCTTTTGCCTCTCGAACCCTGAACAAAATCGAATGTGACTACAATACCACTGAAAAAGAACTCGCTGCTATTTTACTCGGTTGTAAAACCTTTCGCCCATATCTCTATAGACGAAAATTCAAAATCATTAGTGACTATGGACCACTAATGTGGTTATTCGATCACTAAGATCCTAGTAGCAAATTACATAGATGGCGCCTAAAACTAATGGAATCCAAATATGAGATCGAGTACCAGAAAGGAAAACTCAATGTCGCTGCTGGTGCCCTATCCCGATATCCTGTAAACCCAATTCAACCATCCTATTCCATCCACTTCTAATGAATGAAGATAATCAAAATGAAGATAATTCCACACCTCAATTTAGCCCTCTAACTCTCGACGATCTTGGATATCGAGCCCCCGTCGTATCCCCTGATTCCTTAGACCTTGGTGATAAACTACCTTCAGTAGACCTCTTAGAAAACGATGATTTACTATCAGGAATCGACGATCCACCTACATCGACCACATCTAACAAATCCCAAGATCTCGCACCAAATCCTTTTCGCGACGATAATTATAGCAAATTTTTGAAAACAATGAGCAAAAAAGACTTTAATACTAACGCTAACATTCTTGAACATAACGAAAGCATCCTGAAAACACCTGAAATAAATGTGACAGGTGACAACTATGTTCATTTTGTCTAAATATTTTAATAAAAATGTACAAATGAAACGTTTATTGTTGTCATAGATTTAAATAGTGTAATAGTGGTTTATATAATATCTGAAATTAACTACGAGACATAAAAATAATTCAAGATGGTGACATATGCCAAATGTAACAAAACAATTCGCAACAAAGGATATCTGAAATATATATTTGATTGACTGATGAAGAACTATTGTATCGCAAGCCATCTATGCAACAAGGCTATAGTTTATATAAAAACAAAAGTGACAAGCAGGCTCAGGTCTCTTAAAATATTTATTTTAAGCCAGTTTAATCTCCTGACTGCTCAGACCTACATATAAGAGTTTGTCAGGATATTTTTCCTACGTGCGCACGGGGATTTTGTTGTTGCTCCCACGATAGTGCCTGTTCAGTCTTTGAAACCATATAGTCCGCGCGTGATAACTTTAAGACACGGTTGCTAAGGCCGCCACCGTTTGTCCTAGCAACGTCGTACGTTCCTGGATCTCTTCCACTGCAGCGTCCAATTGCGGGACCGTCCTGTGACGCACCTACGTAACGACGCATTCGTCTTGTTACCAATACAAGCAGCCATCATATTTTGACTTTGACTTTTTTATAATTTCGGTGTAATTTTTAAGTTACTTTATCATGTTTTTTTATTTGTTTCAAGTTATTCTTTTTTTGTGATTGTATTTAACTGTTGTGAATGCAGTCCGTGACCCAATCTAGTGATGGCACGTCAAACGCGACCCTTACATGTACACAGTGCAACAAGTCATTAAAATCTTTGAAAGGCCTCAACATATTCACTATAAAAACACACAGGAAATGTATTAGCCAATACATTTCACCTTTAGACATCCAACCCGTTATTCCGAGTACGAGACTTTTGTAACCAACTTTCCAACTCCTTTCCACACATATCTTAGCCATTTGAAAAATAGTATACCGACAAAAAAAATAACTATGCTGTCAGCTCCTCACCTTCTCCCGCACCTCTAATCAAACATGATGCCCCTCGTAATCGCAACAAACTCATCGAAAACAAAATCTGTGACGGAGATCTCAAAGGTGCCGCTCGCGTTTTGTTTTCCAACGACGTGCTATCACCAAATACCCCTGACACCCTTCAGGCCTTACGGACGAAACATCCTCCAGCTCCAGTAAACCCATATTTCCTCGACCGACCAACAGCAGGGCAAGCATGCCTTCAAATTCGAACAAAGATATTACGGATGCCATTTTATCTTTTAAACCAGGTTTGGCTGCAGATTTGGATGGAATCTGACCCCAACATTTGAAAGATTTAACATCGCATTCAGTGGGTGATGCAAGTGAGCAACTTGTTAATTCGATCACTAAATTAATCAACTTTATGTATTCCGGTATTGTCAATCCAGAAATTGTTCCCATTCTTTTCGATGCGAACCTCATTGCTCTCACCAAAAAAGACGGAAGGGTTAGAGCAATTGCTGTTGGATCAACACTACGACGCCTGGCCTCCAAAATTGCTGTTCGACATATTTTACCGAAATTAAATTCGGAATTTGAACCCGTACAGTTAGGCTTCGGTGTAAAAGGAGGGTGTGAGGCAGCCGTCAATGCACTACGCTTTTTCCTAACTTACGGATATCCTGGTGTGTTGCTCAAAATTGATGTCAAAAATGCTTTCAATTCGGTAAATAGGGATACCCTGCCGACGGAAATAAATTAACATATACCGGAAGTATACAATTATCTTCTTCTCAGCTATGCTGACCTAACAGAATTGTTATATCGTTCTAATAAACTATCCTCGGAAGTAGGTTGTCAACAAGGTGATGCCCTTGGGCCAGCTATTTTTAGTTTGGCTATAAATCCGATAATCAAAAATTTAAATTCTAAATTCAGTGTTTGGTATTTGGATGACGGAACCTTAGGAGATAATATGGATACTGTGTTTTCTGACCTTTTTTTAATCAAAAATAAATTTGAAGCCATTGGTTTGGAGCTTAATTTTAGCAAATGCGAACTTTTTGTAAATAACTGCAACTTAAATTTAAATGACGTAAAACAAAAATTTAATATTTTGGCACCAAATATTAAAATAGTTAACAGTAATTTCCTTTACCTTTTAGGTTCTCCAATTTTCAATGAATCTATGTCTGAATACATTAATAATTCAATTACTAAATTTCAAAATTCTGCTGATTGTCTCCTTAAAATTAGCCCACATTATGCACTTTGCATTTTAAAATTCTGTCTTTTCGTGCCGAAATTTACGTATTGTGTTACTTTGCTGCTCCTTTTGGAATCACCCAGACCTCTTGACACAAGTAGACAACTTAACCAAAATTAATTTAGAATCAATTCTTAATATACGAGCTATATATAATATAAATAATATACCTGAAGGAATAATCTTGGACCCAAGCATCCTTCCTGATGGTCCCTACCCATCCTTTATGATGGTTTAGGGATTCGTAAAATTTCCAGTGTCTCTTTACCAGCCTTCCTATCTTCTGTCCATAGTTCACCAAATCTTATAAGTAAAATTTTAAGGGCATCCCCTTCAAACTTTGAGATTGCTTACCTGGAAGAAGCTAGAAACGCTTTTTTAATTGCTTGCCTTGATCAAAATTTTCGATATCCTCTAAATTCACAGAGGAGCTGGGACGACATAAACTGCAAATTGACTTTGACGTCACACATGAGACATGCAGCACTTAACGATATAATACGCCGGTATCTTGCCACCATTAACGTGCCAAGTCTACTTGAGCCGTCTAGTATTTCAAGAGACGATGGCAAGAGACCGGACGGTATGAGTTTGAATCCATGGAAGATGGGCCGGGTGCTGGTATGGGATGCAACCCGCTCAGACACGCCGGCTCCTTCCCATCTACATGGAACCAACAACAGAGCTGGTGCCGCTTGTTAAGCGGCTGAAAAAGCCAAAGCATACAAATACAGGGGTCTAGGCTCCGAATATGTTTTTGTCCCATTCGGTGTCGAGACCCTTGGTCCGTGGGGTCCTAGCG
>DWHP01003081.1:0-13742 GCA_018247895.1 Parnassius honrathi
TGCCAGATATCATTTTTCATTCATAATTGCCAAACTTTTCTCTTCGTAATACAATAAAAATTTGAATCATCTTCATCGAAACCCTTTGTTTTATTTTGTTTTAGAAAACAAAGTTCTTGTTGAAAAACCCACTACAACACCACGACGATTTTATACCATGTAGTCGCTTAGTGAAAGAAAGTTAGTGCAAGAATAGTGTGGATGACTTAAGAGGTGACAGAGGGAAACAAACCAACAGATGGGAAGCTGCGTCTTCCTAAATACAACTAAAAATAAAAACTATGTTTGCCAACCCACCTGCCAAGCGTAGTAACTATATATATGAGGAAATCTATGAGGGGGGGGGGGCATATGGAAAAAAATGGCCTAAAGCGCGTACGGAAGAAATGGCGTAAGAAGCCAAAATCTAAAGATTAAATAGCGTTTAGTTGATATGGAGAAACTCAACGCTATATTATATATTTTTCGATCACTCACGCTTCAACAAGTTGCCTTCATTTATACAATGGTGACAACGTTACAGGGACGTTGATTTTATTATATTGCTATATTATGAAACACCAGGCAAGCCAGACAGTCTGCGGCTACGTGATTAAAAAGCCTGACTTGGTTAAAACATCTCAGATGTGAGCCCAACCAAGACGCAGTGTGCGCCATTGAGAACAGCGATCCTCTCAAACAACTATCGTAGGACACATTGCCAGAAAATGCATCAAGCATTAATACAGTCCCAATTAGTACACAGGAGCTGACATACCCACACGCACCTCTATCAACTAGAAAAGCATAAAATGTATCAAATCAGGCGCAGGTAGCTGACATACGCACACGCTTACCTCTACCAACTAGATAACCGCAAGATGTATCAAATCAGGCGCAGCTCGTTCGGAGATTCTTCACAAGACGCAATACTATTAGTAGCAGCAATCGACGTAACTATCGGATGGTGCTCCCTCTCAACATTCTCATACATACCATTTCATATATATACTCCTGCATAATCGCTGTCGGTCAAGTTCCCGCACAAAGCTATTATATTTACTATTGAAACCTGAATAGTGGTTATTACGTTGCTATGATGAAGATACCTGTTTACAGAGTTCCACCGGCTGAGGAAGGAAAAGGAGAAGAAAAAAGATTATACGGTGGGGTTCCTCTAAACCAAAACATCTATAGCTGCAGCTGGTTTTTGTAGAATATTGTAAACCTACACAATAATTTCAATTTAAAAAGAAAACCATGCGTATTAGACTAACATTTTATCTTTTGTCCACAGAAACGAGAAAATATTTGTATAGAAGAAACGATTAAAAACGTATAATAAATACTTAACAGGTATATAAAGCTTGACCTCTGGAAGAAAAAGAATTCTTTCCTCGCAAGTGCTTCCTTTGATGTTGCAACTTCACATCTTTGAAATATGGCAATTAAATCACGTACATGCTTAAATGTGTCGATTCCCTCTGTATTCAATCTTGTTTCGTATCGAAACATATCACGTGATGGTTTCGTCTAATATTTGATTCGATACCTTTAATACATTTTTGGCTTTAATGTGCAGGTGGTCTAGGTGGTAGGACTCCCTTTCTGCCTAGGAGTTCATCTGGGTGGTTCGTTCGTATCTACCACCAGTCTTATCTATTTCTGCCGCCAAATAGCAGTGCTTGCATTGCTGCGTTTCGTTGTGAGGGTTATAAAGAGCCATTGTAATTACAAGCTGTGAGGCATTCCATCGTAGCCTTTAGGAGTGACAACACATCTACTGCCTTCTTTGTATGATGTTGACCGCAGATTTCCATGTATGTTGTTGCCCTTGACGACCAAGATTGAAGCCTTTATACAAATGAAAAAAACGTATTCTGATTTCTTTATTCACGACTCATAACACAGCACTATCCACTGTTGCGCGCTGATAGAAGACCGACCGTGTAGTCTCGTGGGTATCGTAACAGGTGACAGATTAAAACAAACCAGGAGATAGGCAGTAGCGTTTTATAATAACAACCAAATAATAAAAAAACTACGGTTACCAACCTGCTTACCAAGCGTGGCAAGTTTGATAAATATCCGTCCTATTAAGTAATTGATGGGAAGGCCTATGTTCAGCAATGGACCTTTAAGAGGCTGTAACAATAACGGTAAGACTAGTAAATTTTGAAAACGCGATCCTTCCCGGCCAAGGCGACCCATTCGTACTACAGTTATTATACGCTTCGATATGGTGTGTCAAACAATTTACTTATTTTTTGTTTTAACAAGGCTGGCACGATGAATCAGAATGTAGTTTTAGGGAATATTTACGTAAAAACTAGTAAACGAAATAATGCTTCACATTCCAATCACGTATCGCATTCATCACTCTACATGAACAATTTGACGAAGTCTCAATTCTTTAACGAGGAAAAGATTAAAACTTTGACAAAAAACAATTTGATAATTTTTGCCTATACTATATCAGCGATTAAAGATTTCAGTAAGGATTGCTTCACAACAGAGTCAAACGACGAACTTTTTATCTTTGTTGATCGAAACCAGACTACTGTCGCTTTATACACATAACCTGTCTTTATAAAAACAAGTTTATATACAATTTCGCAATTAAAAGTTTAAAAAACACTTTATTTCAAAAGTATGGTATAACGTCTGTTCGACCAAAAAAAAGGTAAATAGAGCAATATTATGCGTAAGAACCGTACCGTGTAGTAGTGGTGTTAGAATATGCACTATCCCACGTTAATCCGTGTGTGTTGGAGGTGACAAGAAAAACTAAAACAGGACATGGACAGAACCATCTCTCTGATAAAAAACTCAAATTAATTAAAAACTGCGGTTGTCAACCCGCTTGTCAATCGTAGCAACTATAGAACATTCCCGCTTATGGGGCAAACTATGGGGAGGCTTATGTTCAGCAGTGGACTTTACATAGGCTGTAATGTATGTAATGGATACGCATTACATATATGCGCCTTTAATAGACGTTAGATGTGTGATTGTGGGCTTACGCAGGTATATTTATCACCTCCTATTAGTAAGAAAGGAGGATGGCCAAATTTCTATAGGAGCTGGACTTGACTTTTTTTCTCATGTCCCAAAACAATCTATATTTAGATTGGTTTGTTTTTATGTTGTAAACATCATCACGTTTAAAAATATTATCTAAATAGCCACGATTTTTAATAATAACGTCAACAATATTTTTAAGGCTGAATCAACAAATACCTTTTACTTTTTTTAATTTATTTGCCATATCGTTAAAATAAACATTAGTATGTCAAAATTACAATCAATTCAAATGATATAAGATTAAATTAGATAATTAAAATTACAAATTAAAACACATCTAGGTACATTTACTTTATTTTACATGACAAGCAAGCCAAAAAATGAACATTTCATATATTCTTCTATATTATAGAAAGCGTGATTCAAGAAGCATATTTTTGTCACTTGTCGAAACGCGTTTAATGAAAGTCTTTTTTTAGTTTGTTATTTCCAAAGGCAATTTATTGAAAATTTTGATTTTTGACGAAAAACCTTGCTTGGACGCTTTATCCGACTGCGACGTAGCCTAAAAGTGTAGTTAGCGATAAGTGAAGAGGGTAATTAGCGATCTCGTTTCCATTTAATTAGATTGCTCTAAAATAACTTTATTTCCCAATAATAGAACATCTCTCAAAGCGCACCATAGGTATGTGCATTATACTCCTAGAGTTCGATGTCTAAAAGGGACATCTGTCAAACCGTCTCGTGAAGTTGACCGTTTCGACGATAAATTAATTCAATAAAAACTACACCTACGTATATTGCCCTAGCTTGCACAGTATGTAGTGTAAAAAACAATGATGGCGTAATTATTATCATACGTGAAGGCTTTCCTGAAAGATTTCAAGGCTTTTTTGTAGTTTGAACACTTCAATTCTAGCTGAAGAGTCAGTCGCTAGATACCTACTGTCTTTTAGTCTTCAATACTAAACTTGCATATGTATTGAAAAATCGAGTAATAGTAGGTTATGGCAGTAAATGAAGTGTAATGGTAGAATTTAAGAGTACTTTAATGAAATAAGTAGGCTAGACAAAATTACTTTTTATTCATCATCTTCTCTTACAACTACAATATAAAAGAGTGATGCTAGCGCTGGCGATATTGTCGGCTGATGCCTGGCCCACCCAAGGTACCACAAAAGTGTCATAACATGAGCACATCACCCAACCGTCCTTCGATTCGTCATACCTATTATGTATTGCAACTCTATTGAGTCTCAGCCAACAGGGATGACAAACATGGTCTGTTGAAGTTGCCTGATACAACCATTCAGCCTTGTCTTAATATAATTGTTTTGGCTCATTATTATAAACCCGATGACATAGAAACATTTTCACAAAACAATATAAAATTGCAGTGATAAATTCACTATAACATTGATACCAAGACAAAACAAAAAAAAGTACAAAATAAAAAGGTAATTGTTACCTACCGTGGGGCAATTTTATTTTCAAGCTCTACATGTAATGCTTGTTGCAACTAAGATGGATAATCTCTCACAATAAGGTTACGATTACGATTCCTCGGAGAACTTCTACAAAGTAGATTAGGTAAACCGGAGTTGACATGCTGCATTGCCAATTGCTGACAAGCATCACATACGTAATGTTCTTCAGTGACCTAAAATAAGAATTAGAGTATTATTATGACGTATGATTGATTAGAGTTGTATTATGATGATGTATTATGTTAGTGTAATAAAATAAGTAGGTATTTAAATACGTACTATTATAGAAGAATTCCATTCGCAGATCGTAGAAATTACTCTGGTATCAAGCTCAAAAACGAGATAGCGGCGAAGTGTATCAATGCATATGTTACAATTAACACATAGCAATCGCGCGCCTAGTTGTCTTTGTTGTGTAGTTGTGATGTCTCTCACAATTATACAAGATGTGAAAAAATCAGTCCGTAAAACAAAACCGAGGTCAAAACAACAGAAGAAAATGACAAAATGGCGCGGATCGATGACCACAGATTAAGCGATGACAAATGACGTTCCGTTATTCATATGTAATTGAACAAAACATTTAGCTTACTTTGACCTACATTATTATTTTTATGAAATCCCGCACATAATAAATCAGCATAGTAGTTGATTTGATATCCACATACAAATTGAATTAAATTAAAATTAACAACTATTCATAAAAACGTAAATAATTATAGTCTTTGAATACCAAGTCCTTTCATACACGAAATGAGTCGTCATTAGGTGCGTTCTGAAACTATTATTTAAAATAATTTCGAACATTTACAAAAACAGAAATAAATGGATAACTTTTTTTTGTGGCTACTTAGAGAGGTATTTCTTGTGTGTTCTAAGACCTTAAACAATAAGGTTATTTTACATAAATATTTTATATTGCAACGTTATCGTTTCGTTGTCGGGTACGATTTAGCCATCCTCCTTTGGGTGTATATTGCAAGATAACCCTGTATATTATTACTACGTACAGAAGAAACACCGCCCTCCGCCAATTTATCGTCCACTTCCTTACCCTTAAACCATCTATTATGTATTCCCCAATAATGAGAGGTATGTGCCCAGGAGTGGGACGTTTATAGGCTGTACACTATTTTTATTATCTATAAGGATATAATGTTGAATGCAGAATTAAAAAAATATCTAATTGTAAATCTTGTACTACAAATTTATATAGCTTAGAATTTTAACAGGCTTTGGAAGTGAGTATACCGGCATTATTCCTGGATTCCCCACTCCCATCCCCGATCCAACCCCACCCCGAGGTATTTATTCAAACTACGAATTATCACAATTAAACACATACATTTCATTTTAAATTTTTCTTTGTCTCACGCACTCAGGAAGCTGAAAATATACCAAACGGTCACTAACAGGTAGTTACGCTTTCTATACTTCAATTATCTTAAAACGATTTAATAATATTTTATTGAATAAATCAGATTTTTTTTAAATATACAACAAGGTTGACTTACATGCGACCACATTGTGGGTACTGTGGCCCCATAGACAACTACATAGAGTCTCGATTAAGAATCAACATGCAAATGCGTTGTCACATTTGAGGACTAAGACGGAATGCCTCATTTCCAGTTAAAATGGTCTCCGGATCTCTACACTCACCACGTGAAACGTGAGCATAATTGAGTTGCTACTTCACGCTGGTATTGTGTGACAGCGTGGTCCTACCCCGATTGCCGACCCATTCGTGCTATAACCATTACCTCTATACTCCATGCGTAATATAGCTGCAGTATGGGTCTGTCACGTTATTTTAATATGTAAATACTGTGATAATTTTTTTATTCACGGACATTCATAACCTATAATAGCTATATCGACTGTTGATTGTAGTGATGTGCGAGTTGAGTTATTTGACACGAGTAACTCGAATCGAATCGTAAACGAGTTCAATCGAATTCAATTTTTAACAACTCGAATCATAAATACTTACAATACTTCATGTCGCATCCCACGAATACAGCGTATTCGTGATGGCACCAACTCATCTCAATTCGAGTTGAGTGAAATAGCAATAGCTCGCGTGTTCCAACTTGACATTTTACTATGCTACATTGTACTAATGGCTACAAAGACACCGAGTCAACTCGAGTTACGAGTCGAGTAGTCATATCAACATTCAACAACAACTCAGAGCTCAGAAGTGTCAGGGGCTCACTCCATCTGAGGATGTTCTCCTGTATCGTAGGAGCGGTTTATATACATAAATTTCACAAGCACAAACATCCAGATCCGGTACAATTATTTGTAGGTCAATAAAATATTTAACAATACATAAATGTTTGTTCCGTGTGTGAATCGAGTAACTGCAACTCATTGCTAAGCTACTGCGCCACAGAGCCATCTAATAATTGCTGCAGGCATCGAGTTGATAGAACTCGAGTTACAACTGCAGTCAGTAGCCATACAAACTCGAGTAACTCGAGTCAAAAAATTCACAGCAACACATCGCTAGTTATTAGTTATTTGTAATAAGGAAACGAAATTGTATTGACAAGCTGTCGCGTGGTGGAGCCACCGCACCACACCTCGCTCCGTGTCACACGCGTGAGACCTTGATTGTGATTGGTGTAAAATTTTTGTTTTATGGACGTAGCATATTTTTTTTACAAAAATATTAAAATATAGTGATGGAAAGTCAAAAGTTATTTATTTCATTTGAAAAGCAAATTACGAGATTACATATTACATGATTTATGTTCTTTTTTTATTTCAGAGCGGCTTTTACGATCCAACACAAATGGCAACCAGCGATGATGACCAATACCGCAGTGGCATATAACTGTAGATAGTAAATAAAGCCTTACAATTACAAAATGTTAAAGAACAATGGCATTTTTGGACTAGGAAAAAACATACATTATTACCGACATGAGATTGTCACCAAAATTGTCAATTTAATAAATTGATATTATCAGTTTATTTTTAAAAGCTGGAAAAATTTAAATAACCGTAAATAAAAAATATCACTGCTTATCATATTTGTTATTATTAACGTCATTAACAAAGAGTATATAACTACGTTTTACTAGAGAAAAAGTACCAAAGAGTATATAATCTTATAAAAGTACTCTGATATAATCGTGCATACCTTTTCTAAAGTATAAATCGATTTTGTTTCTGAATCGAAGTTAAATTCTAGACAATGACAACCGTATAAACCTTCGACGGATTAGTATATACTTATGTTAATTATTGAACTAAGAAAACCCTTTCATTTTAAAATGCTACAGATTAGTAATGTACCACATAACCTCAAAAAACATTTTGCATAATTACAAGATTCTCCTTACTTTTACAAATATATATACTGAATACCGTATTTTGTTATATTTAAATAGCCAACTGAAACAAAAAAAATAAATTAAATTAAATATGTTTATTTCAGGCAACAGAAACCCATATAGTATGTTAGTAAAATTGAAGTGAAATATAACTAACTACATATGTTTCATTAAGTTTCACTAAACGACATATGTTTCATTAAGTTCCACTAAACGACATATGTTTCATTAAGTTACGTTATATTAGATTTTACTAGTCCAAGAATGTTATGTGGAGAGTGACCATTGTTCTTTAAACCGTTCTGCGCGATGAGTAGTCCCCACGGAGAAAATCTATGTATTTGCTCTGTCCCAGACTAGTTTTGTACATTGTTATCATAAAATGTTGTCGCAATTATTATCTTTTACTGCTCATACTTTAGAAAGACAAATTCTACTTTTCTTTATTTTTCTAATAACCAGTTCTGTAATGAGGTCTAAGTCTCTTAACTTCTTTTTTCTTCTTCCAATTATATTTTTATTTGTCTTGAATTTAATTCTGACCGTTAGTTAAAACTTTCCAGTTCGCATGTAATTGTAAATAATGACTTTTAAAATAATTACGTGCCGCCAATCGAATAGACATACAGGTAAGTCCAGAATTTTAAAAGAAAATTCTCAAGTGTACTTTGTAATATGCGATACGGAAACGTATTACAATAAGGTCGTAAGCGCCGATATTTTTTATTTTTAGATACGACCTTATCGTTGAGTGATAAGACATAATGAAACTTAGCAGCTAGGGTAAAAATTAGTTCTGATTCTGTAACGATAACTTCATGCCGACCATTTGCGTGCCCTGTCCACAAACGTTTGCTCACGTCCTTAGATTTATTTTAATTATTATTTCCTACATTGAATATTATTTTTTCGACATGTTTATGAAATTAAATGTATAATTGTTATTTATTTTTCAATTCTTATTCTTAAATGAATTATTTTGTAAGTAATGGAATTTATTCTCAACCAAAGTGATTTTTAATATCACTGTTGGATACTATTTATACTGTAATACATTTTAGATGAGAAAATTCAACAAAAAAAAACTTATTCCGTAATCGATTTTTATTTAATTTGGTAACAGGTGAGTCTTAAGATATGTATCATCGGAATAAATAGAATGGGTAATGGCGGACACTACGTATTTGTTATAACAACATGTAACAAAAACCCTGCGGTTCCAGTGAGTGCGTTATCGAAATCAGTGTTCAAACATATAGAGTAACTTCAGTGTAGAAAGAACCGTAAAAAAGTTGAATTTAAATAAATTTTATTTGCAAATTGTATGTGGGTTTATTACCGCTTGCTGACACGTGCGTCGGAATAGGGGCCTTTGACCTGACCTATTTTATTACTGTCCGGACCATGCAGAGGCAGAGAGATTTTTTTTACGGTCAAATTTTCGGAAGTTATTTCCATACGTTTGAATAATGATTGTGATAACGCACTCAACGGAAACAACTAGTTTTTGTTTTATGTTGCATAACAGATAATTATCTGATTATAATCCTTCATGATATTAAATATTTTGTGTTTAAGTAAGGAAAGATGATGTTAAGAGAGGATGTGCAGAGAGTGGATTCACCTTTAAAAATTTGTATTATTTTATTTCTTAATTTAATTTTATTATATTCTTTATTGTTAAGTGAATTTAGCTCAGATTAGATCAATATTTTCGGAATTATTTTGCGTTAAGCTCGCTTTTATCTGTTACAGATATTTCCATTATTTTAAAGAGTGAATTTTCTTATATTGTTTAAACTTTTAAAGTGAAATGATAATAAATTAGATTACACAAATTACAATTGACATGATTAAATTTCTCTGTTTTCTAAATTGGATGTAGTTACGCAAAATCGTTGTAACACACGCTCTCTTCAAAAATTTATACCATATTATATTTGCCATTAATCTTTATAGGCTGTACTTTAAAAAAATTCCAATCTTTCACTAAATAAAATTCAAAGTTGAGAAGTCAGTACCAAACGTGGCTTTTTGTGTGTTCGGCTCTATGCGTAACTATGTTTAATTTTAAAGCAATAGAAAAACTAAAAAAAATTTAAATAGTGCAATAAAATTACTATACAGTTAACTTTAACATAACTAGTGATATCATTGTAATATCATCCCACGGCTTCGTTTTCCTTGGCCGCAATCGTTTGTAGGATTAAGACTGTACAGAAGAGTTCGTTTTGTATCGAGCCGGGATTGTTAGACGTTGTATAAAATATTGAAATGCCTTATAAAGTTAAGCGGCGGGACGGACGGACGAACCGAACACTACGCCGTATCTGTATATTAGCAAGCACGCCCGGGTCGCGCGCGATGTATTCCCAATGTATTATAATGGTGAATCAATATTGTGAAGAATATTTAAATAAATTGTTTACGTTAATGCTTACTCTTGTTTTAATTAAGACCTGACTCTGTATTTTATATTAGATTAGTACTTCGTACACCCAGGGACAACACACTTGACGGCTGTATCGCAGCTTTTAAGAACCAGAAGGCCGAAATAATGGATGCGCACTGTAAACAACTAAATAATAATAAAGCTTTTTACTTGTCTCAATTAACATATGGTTGTTTAAAATGTACAAAAAAGTTAATCACTAACTTAGCTTAGAAACATTATAACATAAACAAAAGTAATGAGAAAAACTGACCTGTAACTCAGTTCTTTTTTTAACTAAAATAAGGGTGACAAACGAACACAATCCACTTGATAGTAACTGACATAGACAATGATGTAAAACTACATAATTTTCTGAAATATATGTTCATACGAGAGTAGACACCTGTAACAAACTTTTAACAAAGAAAGCTAGACATATTGTTCCTTCGAAGACCAAGATGGAACGCCTCACAGCCTGTATTTATATTGGCACTATTCATATTGGTGCTATTCATATTGGCACTATTTATATTGGCGCTATTCATATTGGCGCTATTCATATTGGTGCTATTCATATTGGTGCTATTCATATTGGCGCTATTCATATTGGTGCTATTCATATTGCCGCTATTCATATTGGTGCTATTCATATTGGCGCTATTCATATTGGCACTATTTATATTGGCGCTATTCATATTGGCGCTATTCATTTTGCCGCTATTCATATTGGCGCTATTCATATTGGCGCTATTCACATTGACGCTATTCGTATTGGCGCTATTCATATTGGCGCTATTCATATTGGCGCTATTTTATTGGTGCTATTTACCCAGGCAGGGCTCTAACAGAGTCCTGCCACTTGTAAACCTTCTTTATACGTAACAGACTGCAGTCCACTTAAACTATTAAGTGTCTGAAATAGAATACTATAATTTTCATTCTATTATATATTCAATGAATTATACCTTTACTGTAATATTCCCCCAATCTATGGGGAGGCCTATGTTCAGCATACCTTTACTATTGATTCGGAAAAAACCTTTGTCTTGGGAGGAACCAGCAAGAAACCCAGCGGGCTTTTTCTCATTACTATTATATTATACTGCATGCATGCATGCGTGGCCAATACATGCGCCTTGAATGGCTTTGTTGTAATAGCGTGTTAACATTGCCCCACGAAGGAATTAATTATTTTTAATAAAACTATTTTTGTTCTTGTGTATCTACATACCTTACATTAAATTTTCGTAAGTACACTGAGAGGCCAAAGTTAATACATTTTCTAATTATTTTTAAGCACATGGTACGGCCGTGGAGCTTTGTGACAGTTATTCTTTGGCGCGCCCGCACCTCGGGTCTTGGCTGCAAATCTTAGCCAAAGCCATCTTTGCAAAAAGTACTACTACTCTAAACTATCACAATTTCACTTGGTGGAAGGAAAAGAAGATCTCCCGCCGTGCAAGGTGTTCTGCCCGGGGAGCGGCCCACGCTCCATGTGATAGTTCGGAGCTGAAATGAAATGAATGATTTTTGTTCAATACAGATTATTGTATAATACTTATTGAACGTCATTTTTTATTAACCACTGGTTCGCATAAAAACCTCTGTCCTGGGAAAAACCAGCAATAAACTCAGCGAGACTAAACATATTTCAATTATTAATAATATAAATAATTTTATACGTGGTAGAGCCCTGCTGCAGTTATATTAGTAGTATAGTTGTAGCACGAATGGGTCGGCTCGACCGAGGAAAGACCACGCTCTCACAGAATACCAGCGTAAAATAGTAGCTTAATCCTGGTGTGTGTGTATGGTAAGTGTAGAGAACCAGAGACCCTTTTTACTGGAAACGAGGCATTCCATCTTATTCCTCACGAGTGACAACGCATCTGCATTTTGTTTCGTAATCGAGGTTAGATGTAGATGTCTATGGGCCACCACAACCAAGCCAAAGCCACTGTGTGCTCATTTGTCACCCTATCCTATAGAAAATATCTCACGCTTACTATTTTACAACGCACGCACGGATTCGTAAGGGTCACTTGGACTCCATATCTTTCTAAATTGAATCGCAAACTGAAGAGCACGCGTACGCGTAGTTGTTGTCCGTAAATACTATTCACATTCAATTTGAAATAATTTAAAATAATAGGAGGAGCCTTATTTACTCGTATTTTCAAAAACTGCATTAGTTATATATTAAAATAAAAAATTTGGGTACTCTTTGAAAACTACCCTGTTATATATTTTTACGTATGTTCGGATATAACTTCTTTGTTTATAAACCAATTTGATTGTTTTTTTATTAAATAGGTTATGCTTCAAGAATGTTCCTCTATAAATTTTAAGAAAAAAAAACTAAAGGTGGCAAAATCCAGCATTAGTACGTATAAAGGCTTAACTTTATACGTACATTTCTTGTCTGTTTCAGTGGATGTTTAACATCCAATGTCTTCGTTTTCTCCACTTTTTTTTTCATTAAAGCATAGTCCTTAATCGCTAATGCGCAATTTAGCCCAGCACCTAAAGTAGCGACTTTGACATCCATCTTTGTCAAGCACGCGAACTATACTGTGAACCAAAGAGTTATAGTAAACTGTGAACCTAACGCGAACTTTTGTCAGAGTGGAGCCAAGAACTGTTCACAGAGTACTTTTTTGGAACAGTTCTTGCCACCATTCACACCGCAAATCACGGTGCGATTCGCGCGAGAATGTGGAGAGGCGATAATGGACTGCGTTATCATTTAGTTTTTGCTTCATATTTCGCGTCGGGCCTATATCAGTTATTGTTTTGTCAACAAGTGCATAGGTTAAAACTGTAATTTAAAAAAGTTGACTACGTAAAAAGGGTTACCGAAAGGATAAAAGTTTTATATCCTATGCCACTTCTATAACTAAAATGATTCTAACGACAGCCCTTTTGGGCTATAGAGCGTTCCCCGCTCGAAAAATATTAAAAAAATAAACAAAAAATTCCCAGTAGCTAGCCAGATTCAGGAAGTTGGGGTTTCACGCACGTGCCTCGAACAAAGCCGTTGATCCTGTGCCTGATCCTCTCCAGTCCCGTTGGATTTCCATGCCATCGGTCTATTCAAGTGGGGTAATAAAAATAATGGAATTAATGACAACTACGTTACCTTGTGCAGTAACACAAAGTTCATTTTTGTTAACATTTTAATGTGAAACATCCATTGTCTACGCCTGGGTTCCCGACTCTCTGTTGTGTACTTGCGCATTGCGCATATTATACTCGTATTATACTTACCATAAACTTCGTTGCTTTTCTGTGTGAGTCGTGTAGCGCGTGTGTATTTATATTCCACTATAGTTTATTTGCAGGGGGTTCACCGCTTTCACTAATAATACACGGTTATTTTTCAATGAGTAGCCAAATTTTAAAATTAAGTTCAAATTTATTACATATATATATATATATGTATATGTGTATATATATATATATACACATATATAT
>DWHP01003082.1:0-13741 GCA_018247895.1 Parnassius honrathi
AGGAAACCTGCATGTCTGAGAAATAAAGAAAAAAAATATTTCGAAGACATGTGAAGTTCACCAACACGCATTGGGGCAGCGCGGCGGACACTTCCTTGCCCTAAAACCTCTCAGAAATGAGGGGAGGCCTGTGCTCAGCTGTGGGACGTATATAGGCTGTAACTTTACTAACTTTTATTGACAATATAAGTGTGCTCAAGGGAATGATAATGTAATTTTTTTATAAATTGTGGTATATTTTTTTATACAACTAACGGCGGCAAGCGCCAAATCCATAGACGATTACATAGATGTACGCGTAGATCCTCGTTCCTCAATTATGGATCAAAATGCAGATACGTTTTGTAATTCCTTAGAATGCCTGCAGTTCAACAAAGTCCAGTTCTTTTCACTCACCACTCCGAGCGTTCCACATCAGCATTCTAAATTTGATATTTTACCCACTTGATTTGTCCGTTCTCCTTAATTTGAATACTTATATGCAAAACGTATCTAAATTTGATATATCTATCTTATAGGTACCCGTATTTATTAACTTTCTCCTAAAAGTATAACAATGAGAAAATCCGTGAACAGTTCAATGTTGTATATTCAATGGTAGACATATCCTCTCTTACATTTAATTGCTTATTTCTTTATTTATATCTTTTCTTCTATAATACAAAAGGGTGGTTTTTGTAGTTAAGATATTGTCTACTAGTCAATCCACAAAGTAGTGAAACTTTGGAAATAGTTATAGCAACATGTACTTAGGTAATGTTCCGTAAAACTTAAAGTAAAGTAGAGTTACAGCATATATACGTCCCACTACTGAGCACACTCTTCATTTCTGAGAGGACTTAAAATAAACCTTAAATTTATATAATATATATAATAAACTTGCACGTTAGTTATTTTATGGTTATTTGTAACACAAAATTTGTCGAAGTGGAATTACATGAGGCAGTGCGTTGGCCATAATTATGTCCATGGCAGCCACTAGACATAATTTGTTTTATACCGCCGGGTCCCTAAAATTATACAAATTGGAATATTCATATACAAACTAACAAAAATCGTTCAGAACTAGTCAAACGAGAATATTTATTTTAACTTGTAATGTTAACGACTACTATCCTGAGAGCTAATTAAAAAAAGTGTCACCAACGATTAAAAAACGTTCGTTAACTCAATATTTTTACGCATTTTCAATAATTTACGCAGGTAAGATGTGAGATTGTTTTTTAGTCTTAATGTATGTATTTAATTACACAAGTAAGGTCACCTAGGGCAAGTGTGACATAAATTAATTAAAACTATAATCGACATTTAAATACTTCTACTTTGTAAGGATTTAACATAGAGAATTCAGTTTCAAAACAGCAATTATTAAGTGGTTGTATGTTTGATCAAGCATTTTAGTATCTACAAATAGCATTTTGTAATTTGAGGTAATTAAATCTAATTGAGGTGGAAGACTGTCACACTTACCCATCAATGGGGCAAGTGTGACAGCATGCTTCTTTTTGTAGTTACTTTATTACTATCTGTGGTTTTCAACAAAATTGATGAGATGATACAAACGTCGAGATATTTTATGATTTTAGAAACGATTTGAACTTCCATTTTTGTGTAACAATGAATTTCCTCCAACATGGGGCAAGTGTGACTGTTTTTAACAGATATAGTGCCTTTAAATAAATTTACTATACTAGCTCTGGATGCTTTATAAGTATAATAATAAAAGCAACGCCAAGTGTAAAATAAAATGTAATTCAGAACGTTAACAATTTATTTTAAAATAATATAGTCATAATAAACGTGACACTCACACCTACCCCGATGTTAGGTATTAGGTAAGGTAAGTGTAACTGTATCCGTAATTCAAAGAATTGTGAATTTCTGGTCGCAGAAACATATTACTCTATAATAGCTTAATGCTGCTTTAATAATTTAATGTTTCGTGTGGTGAGTGTAGAGAACCGGAGATCTTTTTTACTGGAAACGAGGCATTCCATCTTAGTCCTCACGGGTGACAACGCGTCTGCATTTTGATTCGTAATCGAATATAGATGTAGATGTCTATGGGCCACAGCAACCGCTTACCATCAGGTGGACTGTGTGCTCGTTTGTCACCCTATCCTATAAAAAAAAGTTCAAGCTATGTACTTAACTGTCAGTTTAGTCAATAGCGTAAAATTTCCTGTGTTGGTTAATAGATGGAATTAAACTAAAAAAACGTGTTTAGGCCGCATAATCTTAATATATATAAATTACGTGTCACATTGTTTGTCCGCGATGGACTCCTAAACTACTTAACACCGATTTTAATCAAATTTGCACACCGTGTGCAGTTTGGTCCAACTTGAGAGATATGATTGGTTCTTTGCCCATGGCTGACTCACAATTTTTTTTTTTGCGAATTTTAGGATTTTTAATAGGACATGACAAAGGGTCGTCTAACATGGCAGAACAACGTCTGCCTGGCAAGCTCGTTAAGTATAAAAAGAAATTGCTAAATAGATTAACAATTTACGAAGATATCGTTTAGCATACTTATATGTTATCTACAAAGAAAAATAACATATAGTCAAGTATTAAATTTTTTCTTTTTTTTTGAAGACGTAATAATATTTATGTACATCTTAAATATTATTCGTATAAATACTTACGATTTATTGTGTAAAATTTTATTAAACTTCATTAGTTCTATCATTCTATCATATATATATATAAACACTCACGCCTGTAACCCAAAGGGGTACACAGAGATTACGGACTTGCATTTGGCACTATCCTGGCACACCCCTCTCGCCTCGTTTACATCCATATATCTACGCATACACGCTCGTCGGGTAAGGGTACTCCTAATGTGGCCCATTTTTAAAATATCGCAAATTTGGTCTTCCTTCTAGAACGTCCCTTCCCGCTTCTGCCGTTCACATCTGCAATATAAATTTGCTTTGTTGGTTTATTAATTACCTACTTAGATTCCACTACAATAATTATTCGATGAGAAAGACGGAATGGTTTCATTCTTCAATTTCGGCAAACGGTGAATCCCCGTACCGTGATAAAACTAACACGTCTAATTACATCTCACATACCTATAAATGTGTGATTGGACACACACATTACCTCTATCGATAGCCTAATTGGCGGACCTTAAAATTTTATTTTCTTGTTTTTCCCGGATTATATTAAATGGTGTTTGGAAATGTTTTATTTCTTTAGTTAATATATTATGCTTAATTCCGTTCTTATATACATTATATGATTTATTGTTGAAGCTTACGTAAGGGTTGTAAATTAAGAGCTTGCTAGGAATATAAAAGCAGGTGCTCTTTAGTAACTTCTTACAATATCAATAACACGAGAGATTTAACACGATAAAATATTTCGTGTTGGCGAACTTTTGGAATAACCGGTTAGTCCCACAAGCAAAAAATAAAAGTGGTATAAGTATTGATAGTGAAACTGTTTCCTTCCGTTTCGTAAATGTGTCACCAAACGTGAATAAAGGAAACCCGTTTCAATTTGCTAATTTGATTATCTGATAAAATGAGTGGATCAGACTTGTATCAACGTTGTTGTACCTGCAGCCGTCTGAACGGTACAAGACGGTTGTTTTCCAATTTCTAACAGCTACATTACCATATTATGCCGGTTGGCCTTTCACATTGCATTGGATAACACGCGAATTTGTAGCTGTGATGGGCTAAACGCGGCGTTCGTCTTTTAATTCCTTTCTCCAATCTCAGTTATAACTTTTTTTTTTTTTTTAGCTGCTGGACTTTTGCTTACTCTGGGTTGTTATATATTTAATTATACATAAACGTTATAATTTTATACCATTTAGATATGAAATTATAAAAATAGATTTAACATTTTATCAACACATTTAAAAGATATAAAATTTGTAGTAAAATAGATTTTCTTTAATTTCATTCGTTAATTACTTTTTTTAAATATTTGCTATTGTTGCCACGCTTAGCATACGGTTTTGCGACCGCATTTTTTTAAAAATTGTAATTGAGTTGTTATTTCGACGCTGTTTTATCCGTTTAATTACCTCTTTCGTCTTGGACACGCACGGGATGATATAGCAGATATTTTTGACCACCACTACACGGTACCTCTCGTTTAACTTCTGTTTCCATATTTTAAATACGTCTTACCCACTCTCTAACACCTATAAACTTTTAAACCTATTAACTTTTTTAGTAAATACACTCTTGTAAAATAAACAAGTAATCGTATTCAATGTTGATAGTAAATGACAGCTATATTATGTACATATAATCAAAAGTAAACACATTGCGACACATCATCTCGTTAGTATTCCTCAGTTTTTTGCCAGTGATGACCTATGAAACGGAGGCGTAGTGCTTTCTCCCTATCTCTGCCTAATATACTCCGTTACTAATGTATTTGTAGTACAACCATAGCAACCAATATGCGCCAACTAAATTGCGTGCAGAATCGACAACCGATGAAAGGTTCTCGAGTGCTAACCACGTAACGGTAAGCAGCGTGTATAATGATACCCTGGTAAGACATGTTCTATGACAGCCTCTGGCAGACACTTATATTCAGCCGTGATGACGATGTTCATAATGAAACAAAAAACTAAGTAATGACTGATGGTCGTCAAGTAGACACGAAGGTAGAATAAATTAGATTTATAGAGAAATGTAATAAAAATTTTCGACGATAGGAAAAGTTGTGTCACAATAAAGATTTTTATAGAATAAGGGTGAGAAACGAGCACACAGTCAACCTGATGATAACCGGATGCTGCGGCTCATAGACATCTATATCTGTCCTCGATTAGGAATCAAAATGCAGATGTGTCGTCACGACTGAGGTGTAAAATGGCATGCCTCGTTTCCAATAACGAGTCTCGGTTCTCAACACTCACCATACGAAACACAGCAGCATTAAGCTGCTTTTTTACACTTGTATTCTATGAGAGCATGATCTTTTCCTGGTGAAGCTGACCCATACATGCTACAATTATAACATAGCTGCTCTGCCACTTGTTAAAACTTAAAAATTAGACTCTTAAATAACCAGTTTAATGTGGAGACTTCAGTGTTGGACTTGTAATAGACTTTTACCAAATTGCGAGAATTAACGGTATTTACAACGCTTGGTATAAGTTATTACTTATTACTTTACGCGATACTTTGGAACTTTAGCTGCTCTACTTCGGCCGTAACTTAGGTACTTTAGATTGTTTTGTTTTTGTAACTTACATATCCTGATAATGCTGTGACGTAAATTAGGTCGGTTTATATAGTGTATAGATAAAAATTATAAGTAAAACCAGTATACATGATGTATCAATTCTATATAATATATTAATACGGCTAGAATTTTCTATAATTTTCCAATACGAGCTTATACAGGATATGAAATCATATTTTTCTTCGCACTCTTTTTTACTCTGGTAAGGAGATACATCATAAAATAAGATAATACAAATTACATCAGTGTTAAAAGTAAATACGTATCCAATGTTATAATATGTCATTAACAGACCAACTGTAAGTCTAAGCTATTGAATCCAATTAGCGATTTGAAATTGAATTTGACTTGAGAAAGTAAAAAGTGTACCAATCCTAACATGTACTTATACGAGTAAAACTATACAAAATTAATGACATGAGGAAAGCAATAGGTTATTTATAGTGTTATTTTGATAATTAAGCTCGGCTAGTTATTTTTCCTTGATCAGTTTGCGTAAGGCACGCTCGTGTCGTGGTCCTTTTTAGAATATTATGTGAATAATTATTCAGTCTATATTGTTATTAGTTGTAATAAATGTGATGGTAGAATAGTGGCTGTGATAAAACTGATAGCAGAATAAATCAGACAGTGACGTGGTGACGTCTGTTACGATTGTGTTTTAATGTGGTTTTTAGTGCATTATACAACCATAAATAATCTATAATTTGCATTTTAAACACATTTTTTTAAACTTCAATGACTAACGATCTCACAGTCCACCTGGTGGTACATCTGCTGCAGTGCACGACATCCACAGCCAACTGCAAACATAAAAGTCTACAGATGCGTTATCACATCTTAGGACCAAGATGGAATGCCTCACAGACTTTAATTATACCTTCTTAACCCTTTAGACCGAGACACAGTAGCGCTACGATGGCAGAAACAGGTTAAAAGATCATAACCACCCAGACGGACTCCTAGGTAGGAAATTAGCTACCATTCGTTTACCATTTTGATTTTGCTGCTGTTTTGGGATTATTGCATGCCTTAAGCGCAAAGCGCGTAGGTATGTTCAACCAGCGCCTAAAAATCAAGAATCCAACGTTTTGTCGCATTAAATCGTATCTAACAATAATATTGAACACATAAATGATATAAATAAAAAACACATTGACAATGTAAAAAAAAAGATTAAAGATTGTTTCAACTTTAAAAAAAAAATTAAATCGGTTAATTGCTATTTTTACATTAAAACAGTGGTTTTAGTGGCTCATGGTGTAGATTTTTATTGAATATTATTACCAGCAGTTATTTTACCTTATTTTTTTAAATATTATTTAAGTATATTGCCGTAAACAGTAACCTTACAAATCCGTTTCCGCCGAGCCTCTCAAACAAAGAGCTATTTAATTATACGTGGCGTTAACGGCCTGTTTGTGCAGCAAACACTCATCGCCATTAACAAGTATGCTCACTACCGTTTAGTAAAACAATTCTTCTAATATAAGTTATACTATATTGCCCTGAATTTTAATAGTAAAAGGAAATAACGTAACTTTTTTCATATTTTAAGGTTTTTTGCTTATTGAAATTTTGTTTTTTTAGGATCAAAGTTATCTTGTAAATCAAGGACTGTCTGCGGATGCCATAAACTATGAGATCGAACCCTTTTTAACCTGAAAAAAATAGGCCTTCATGAACTAGAAAGTAGACTAACTTTTGACGACAAATCACTCCAAGTCACGCCATTCATATTGATCAATAACTCTATCGTGTTTTCTGTAGAACAACTGTGCCTGCGACTTAGTACACATATAATATTTTTATTTTATTCTTCTTAGGCCGTAGTAGGTACATCTGGTAACTTACTGATTTTAAGGCTTAATTATTTTAGACCGAATCGAGGATGTCGTAAGAGGCGACACCTTCGATACGATTTGGGTATTCGATATTATTAATTCTTACACGGAGTGTGCTAACCTTACCTGTAAGTCATGAACTTAGTTAAATATTTTGGTGAAAGTAGGTAACTTATCTAACTGCTTACACTGTCATACGTATTTGTTGCATAATATAAATTATAAACGAATATTATTTTTTAATTTACGGCATTCGTGTATCGGCGAAATACAGGCGAAATCGTCGAGACTACTTTTGTAGAAATCGTTTCCCGTTATGGATGAACTAATTACATCATATTAAGTTCATATGATACCCTCAGGACGCGAGTACTTTTCCCTCTAATCCAGTTGTTTTTTTTCAACTTCAGTAGTAAATATTAATGTTCTAAAAAATAAAGACGGTTTTTACTGAAGGTCTTTGTATCTTATTCGAAACATTATTGTAAGTCAAGAGCAGATTGTACGCATGATAAATATTTATAACCATATTCACATGTTCCGGGTGGAGTTGCCTCAACATTTAACTAAAATATATAATGTGTCAATTCAGCTTAGCAACTCTCATTGCTGCCACTCGTGTGTTACTTACCGTTTCAAGAAAGCCGAGAGTTGTTACCAGTATCTTATAACTATACCATATAACAAATACACTTTTCACTGTAGTGAACTGCCTATAACAATTTAGCAAGGAAGTACATTTCTTTAGAAGGACAAATATAACAACGCCCATCAAAATTAGGTTTGGCCATATACACTTTAATCACAGATGCATTTTGAGAGTGAGGACTTAATTGCATTGATTTAAATATTATATTGGCTGCTTGACATAAGCGTCTCCCCCATAGACTGACACGTAGTAGGGATATAAATACGGCTTTATTGCCACGCCTAGCATGCTGGTAGGCAACCACAAGAGCTGCCGACTCCGTCTCAGTTTCCCGCTCTCGTATCGTCGAGATTTACACTTAACACTCCCTGCAGTTACGGTATCTTTTGGTAGGTATGCTTACTTTCCCTTTCTTACGCTTTAGAAGTCGGTAAATCCTGTTTCTTTACTGTAAGTAATGTCGATCCGACGTGTTGTGTCGATGTCCTTTCAGGCATTTAACCGGGTTTCTTGAGTCTTGCACCACCTGCGGTAGAACTTGTTGCACGTGAATTGATTTGCAGTTATAGAATTTATTAATGTTTTGCTAAAATAACATTCGGTCTATTACATTGTTGAATCATTAAAATGTATCCGAGATTTTGCATTCTTTTTATCGTTAAAATTAAACAGTTGCTTTGAAAATTATTAAGTTTCATGTATAATATGAGTCTATTATACGTATTATATACAAACTGCAAGTAAAAGAAATTTTATTGATATTATCAACTTTTTGTTGAAACGAATTGACAGTTTTTGTGTTGTTTGTCACTCTTCACACTTTAATTTATATATTTTGATTTCAGGTCATGCTACTAAATATTTTAATAAAACTAGTTTTTACTAATTTTTTTGACACATAAGTATACTAACTTATTTTATATTCCCGACATTTCGAACTCTTTACAGCACCCATAGTCAAGGGAGGGGGCGGGGGCGGGGGGGGACTGAGCTGTTCGACGTTCCAATATCATATTTAACCACGGCTATCCCCAGATTAAAATTATTAATCATTGTTCTGATCTACACAGTATGAACTCGTAGTATCTTCAAGTCTTGCAGTTGTACGTCGGCGTTGGAATTTAATTTTATTAATTATAGGATCCCAAGCATATTGGATTATTATTGCACATAATGGTAGAGTTATAGTAAGTTAAAAGGACACACGCATAATTACGTAAAACCTGCATGTCTGATTTTTTTTTTCGTATGTAGGACCCACTTCTTGACTCCGTGGCAAGAAAAACCCAATAACTGGTTTTGGTCCGACTCGGGATTTAAACTCGGGACCTCATTTATGATCGGCAGTCTCGTTTCGGATCACTGGATTAACGAGGTAGTCCGGTCAGGCAGACAGGCGAATAAAATAACTTTAAACAAGTGAGCAATTTCAATCCCCTTCATATAAGCGTCATAAAACTGGAACAATATAATACCGCTGCATCGTCAAGCTAAAAAATGATTCATTGCCAATTTTATCATTGTCATGAATCACTGCCACTAAACTGTAACAACAGAAACAATAAAAATTAACTTAGTTTACGCTTTAGGTCATGACCAACGGCAACAGTATGTAGTACTCGTGTTATGTCATAAAAACCGTTGGACCACAACCTTACATACGTCCTTGAGCAGTTTCATTCATAAGTAGACGGATCATATATTAGTACCTGGATGACCGAGCTTTGCTCGGTATTTTTTTTTGGTAATCGTGTTTTGAAAATTATATTTAGATACATATGAATGAAATATGAATAATATTTTTGATCTTACCGACATAATAATAAAAACTGAACTGGTTATATGAATAAAAAATCATGAGTGCAATTAGTTTTTCGTGTTTTTAAACGAATACTAAAAAGGGCTCGAAGTAAAAGATTTTCTCACAAAAGAAGGGAACTTGAAAAAAAAAGGAAAAAAGTTGGAGACCGGAGAAAGGACTCGAACCAGGGTACTACGATTTCGTGACCGCCCGATATCCCATTAGAGCTATTATTATCACTATCTCATTGTCGAAATTTACCTTCTTACTCTAATGATATTGTAGCAGTTCTTCATGTCCTGAAAACACGGATAAAACGACATTTTATAAAAATGAATCCTAGCTAGATTGATTTATTACCCCCGAAACCATCTGTACATTAAATTTACCGACCGGACTTGCATTTTATATAAGGTAAAAAGCTGCCCCGGCAGGAAGTGCACCAAGGAATTTCCTTGCGACTGCTTTTGGCTCTGGGCTTAACGAACCGCCCATAGTTGAGGTTCAGAGAAAATTCAACCTTTAACAACTGAAGACGCTCAGTGTACTCCAAGGATACATTCCGGAAATAGAAACCAGGGTGAGCAGACTCTTTTTAGCGGTAAAAAGACACGGTTGTGTTTTGGAGGAGTTGAATCTCGCAAGATTGGCATCACCACATTGAGAGACCAGTAGTGTGAGATTCAAACGCTCAACCATAGCTTCTCTTTCGGACTGGATTTGATCCCGAATGGCCCAGGTACTTGGTTTGTATCTCCCCTTGACTGTGCTGTCGTCCGCATACACATAGATACCAGGCATAAGCAGATAATTAATATGCAGCAGGAAGAGAGTTGCGGAGAGAACGGACACCTCAGAAACACTGGCGCTAGTCACCACTGGATCGGATGAGTATCCATCGACGACGACCCGAAGGGACCGCACACTCAAAAAGTCCTTTACCCATTCAATCAGACCAGGGGATAAGCCGTACGCTGGAAGCTTACCCAAAAAGCTAGCCTCCCAAACTATGTTAAAGGCTTTCGAGACATCAAGGGAAACATCAAGTGCTTCCCCACTGTTCTCAAGTGCCACGCCCCATACTTGTGTGGCATACGCTAGAAGGTCCCCGGCTGACCGATTTCAGCAAAACCCGTATTGCCGGTCACTAAGGAGTTTATTCTGTTTTAGGTATACCATTAAGCGTGCGTTCAATATACGCTCTATAATCTGTAAAGTATGGAAGTAAATGAAAATGGCCGATAGTTGGCGGGGTCGGTACGGCTACCTTTTTTAGGCACAGACTGCACATTGACTAGCTTCCAAGATTTGGGCACTATTCCTGTCCTGAACGAGAGGCGGAACAAGCGCGTCAATACAGGAGACTACTCCGGTGCTCAGACCGTTATAATTATAGCCGGTGTACCATCAGGTCCAGTAGCTTTGTTCAAGTCTAGACTTGGCAAGATTTTAAGAACCTCCTTGTTGGTGATACGGACCTCTGATATAGAGGTACCGCGGTGAGGTAATTGAGGTGGTACGCTGTTGCTATTGTCCAGACGCGAATTGCAAGCAAAAAGAGAAGCAAATAAGTTCACTTTCTCCTTAGGCGCGTGCGCCAGTGAGTCATCTGGTTTTACCAGCGGAGACAGTGTAGACCGACAGAAATTTGTTTCGACCGCTTTGGCGAGAGACCAAAAAGCTCTTACTGCCAGATTGTTTGATCGATGCGTTTAATGCGGTCGAAACTGACTTGCCGTAATGCTTTTTTGCAAGACTTGGCGGTATGGTTAAAGGCTTTCTTCTTAAGACTAACATCCGGAGTTTGCGGTTCCCGAGCATCGACCCAGGATATGTACGCCATATACTTGTGATTTTCAGCGTTAGCGTACTTGGCGTGCAACCATAGGCGACCTTTACCACAATTGGGCATGTCAAAAATGGAGATAAAATACTCCATCGCTTGACGTACAACATCCGTTAGGGTATCCGCGCAGTTAGATGGATCTTCAGACGAGAAACAGACCTGCTGCCAAGGATAAGATGCAAAGAAATGCCGCAACTCATCCCAATCTGCTGACTTGTAACGCCACACTCGCCGCTCACCGTGGAAATCGTAGTAAGGTGAGGAATATAACGACACAGATTTAACCAGACAGTGGTGAGAATTTCCCAAGGGTGAGGTAACCTGGACATTGTACCTATCTGGATTGGTCGTCAGCAGATGGTGAAGCCGTAGTCGCTTGTTGTACCATAAATGATCATCATGAAGGTAAAATTCCGCGCCTCTCTTCCCAGCGTATTCGGACTTCTGGTATGGAAACAGCCAGTCCTGATGACGGGCGTTAAAATCACCCAGAAAAACCGGCTGTGCATTAGGTTACCGATTTAGAGCCACATTAGAAGCCTCACTGATGTGTTCAAATAGCCTAGTTGTCTCCTGGTCACCGCTGTGCGTCTACCGATAGTATAGCCGTGACAAGTATAAATAATTTTATCCATTCTTGTGTCTATCAATACTCAAATCGTGGAGAAAGTGGGGTATAAGGTGACGGAGACGCTTACAGCAGGTATCGATGTGGCGCTGATGGAAATTATGCTCCAATGTGTACCAAGGGTAGCCAAAGTACGCCGCATCTAGAGGACATTAGATCTGCGTCTCAGTTAAAAAGAGTAAGTGCGGCTTGTCAGTCTCATGGTGGTAGTGGACTGCATTTAGATAACAGTGCAGGCCCCGGATGTTTGTGAGGTGGACTTTGATGGACAGGTAGTGGAACCGCTATACAAATTTACTCTTCTTTTTTATTTTTTCATTATAGGTGGTAACATCTTCCTTAAACGGATGTAATCTGATTTATTATATAAAATACTCTTTACTTGGTTTTTCGATCTATTCAAAACAGTATTAATAACGAAAACAGTAAAAACAAATGCGTTAGCTGTTATCAAAGTAGCAAACATTGCCTTTCGATTTAAGTCAATTACAATATTTAAGCAAATACGCGCCGATATGTTTTTAAAGTAGTTGCACGGATAACCTAATTTATAAACTTGCAACAATTTGTGTGAACATGTGGGACTAAATTGAGTCAAAATGTCCATAGAGACATTTTAATTTAGAAAATCATAAATTTAACAGAGTAGCAGATTAAACATAAACGTGTTCATAAAATAATGATTACTAATAAAAAAATTAACATTCTTTAGACTTCCTAGTGTTCTCCTAGAGAATAGATTTGATTAATACATATATGAAAAAAGAGAATTAATATACATTACATTTTTTATATATATAAATACATTTCTGTGAAGGTTTCAATATATCGAGTCTATATTTTAGGTCACGTCCAGTATGAGAAGAGTACCCTTTGAATCTGATTGATGTTTGGTCGCATTATTAATGAGTTAGACGGGCCCTCGATCTACTTTTCACATCGACGTGAGCTACCTCCTAATGTTCATTACTTTAGCGTTATTAAGGTCTCTTGAGATCTTGAGTCGAGCATAATTACATATATGGTCATTTGGTACATCTAGATGTTTTGCGATCCGTGCTGCGCAGCGTTTGCAAGAAAAAAACTACTAGCTCAATAAATACTTGCATTTAATACCGGGCGCCTTTCATTTATTTAAAATTCTATCCTGGTGGTAAAACATTTTCAAGAGTTCACATTTCTCTTTTATTATAAAATGACAAAAGAATTGTCAACTCACTTGATATTAAGTACCATGGAAATTTATTTATACCAGATATAAAATTAAAATGAAATAAATATCTCTTTATTTATTCATATTCTTTATTTATTAAAAGTTACTTATTGTAGTATTTTCTCTTCTGCCGTAGATACCTTTTACATTATTAAATTATCCATTTATCTGGAACACTTGTTTATATGTAATACAAGTATTTGTCTCGTGTTGGGAATCGAAGACACGACCCACAGCGTTGCAATCAACCACGTAGCTATAATTTACAAGTCGCCAATATTTCCTAATACATTATGGTAGTTTTAAGTTTGCCTGTTAATATTGATTCACAAAGTTTCAACTTTAACCAAAAATACCTAATGATATTGTATTAAGACACACTGCTTACCGATTACGTGCAAGTTAACTCAGTAATGTTGGGAGCACTAAGCTCGAAGTTGTTGACGAGTACGTCTACCTGGGACAAATAATCCGACTAGGTAAGTCCAACTTCGACCGAGAGGTCAATCGACGGATTCAACTCGGCTGGGC
>DWHP01003083.1:0-13741 GCA_018247895.1 Parnassius honrathi
TACTACGCACGTGCTGTGAGAGCTTTTCTTAATAAAAATTATTCACCATGGATAGGACGTGGTGGAACGGTAACTTGCGTTAAAAAAAAAGTAAACGTTCAGTCGTAATTTTAACATTTGGCCACCCCTACCGACTTCTACAATTCGACTATTTCTTCCCCAATCTTAACTAAATCTTTGGGTTGATTACAACCATTATTATTAAATAATCTGGGAACTAACACATCGATCCCCTGGTACATAATATATAATACATTTTTTTGTCAATGAAATTGTAAGCTTATGATTTGTTTGCGTAATTAGTTCTTGGATTATTTTTACAACCTAAAGATTTAGATCCGTTTTTGTCTTATGGTAGATCTTAGAATATCTTTCATCCGATTTAAGCAAGAAAAGCTTCTCTCACTTAAACGATTTGTCGCTGCTGTATATAACATAAAGCCATGCCAACTGTTATCAAATTTAAGGATAAACGTTTTGAAATTCTGTTTTTGCAGGAACGAAGACAGACTTTTGGATGATCCGGAATCAGGTTTTAGTAAAGGTTTTTCAGAGAAAACTTGGAATTGAAAATGTATGCATTCTAAAATTAAATCAGTCTCTAATTCATAAAAATAAAATCAATTTACTCATTTTGGTCAAAAACTAAAACTTTTCATTGAATCTGTAGAAGGCCTTCTGCCGTTTTTCTAATTCGGATACTATTTCTTTTAACGAGGAAGAGAAATATGTTAACCCCGAAAGTATAACTCGTAGTTATTCTCATTTTTTCATCGGGTGTTTGATTTTTTTTCCTTTTCGGTTGTCTTTTTCCCCGTGTCTTTCGTAAACTGATTCGATACGATTAATTCCATCGCCTTAAAACTTGCAAAGAGATTCGTAAAGATCGATTCTACTGTAAAAACGTGAATTTGAACATTCACTTTAACATCTCAAACAACTACCAATACGGCTATTTTCAGTTTTCCTGAATTCAAAAGTATTCTTTTCGCGTTACAGGTTTTTCAAAATTATTATATCAGCCTTGATTGATTGATTGCTAAGTTTTAAGAACTGCATACCAAGAATCTCTCAAACGTCCACATGCGTCCTCTTAAGCTGACTAACGTCTCAGATCTACTCTTAGCGTTTTCCCTTTCTTGATTTAAGTCATAATTTTTTTAAACGTAGATTTCTTGAACCAACCTGAGGAAGCGACAAGCTTCTGTGCAACAATCATCAGCCGTAATTGCCACTAAATTTAAAGAGCGGGCAGAGCAAGGAAGGAAGAAGTGTTTTGAGTTCCAAGATAATGGTAGAAAATATTTCTTAAGCTTTCCTTTTAAAATTCAAATCTTTTTAATTTGAGCAAGATATAAAAAAACACACTGAAATTTGCCACCCCAAAAATGTGCCGCCCTAGGCGACACGTTCTAAGCCTGCTGGTAAATCCGCCGCTGTTTGAACTTATCATCAGGTCGGATGGTAGTCAGGCATTGAATTATACCTAATAGTCTCAAGTGGTCTCGGGGTCTCAGATTTAAGGGTCAGTCTCCAAAAAGAAGTCTCGCGGAAAATATGCAAAATAGAATTTGAAAGCAAATGTCAATTTTTCCCAAACCCCGCAGTATGTTACTCGTATTAATCAAAGACCCACAGTTACACTGATAAGATTTTTCAGGAATCAAGAAAAACTTAATATTTTCAGAAGGCATACTAAAAAAAGATAATTTCTTGCTTCAATGTGTAGTTTTATGAGTTTTTAGAAATATACAAGCATATTCTGAAAAATAACTATCCAACTGAATAATATTCCATTATAAAAATCGATCACATGTGGAGTTTTAAAAACAATCCACTAATTTAAAGACAAAAAGTAAGTATTTTATTTTAAATAAGTGAAATAAAACTAAAAATATTATTTACTTAATTCACATTTTAATTATAGCTTACAATTAATTATAACTTAAGTTATATATTTTAATCTTCAATTTCTGGCATTTCTTATCAATTGTTGGTCGAGTCATAATGTCCAAGTAAAACTCTTAATATTCATCTGAAAAAGCTGTGGGAGGTTCTTGATCTTCTTTGAATTAATACGAACATAATCATTTTTATATGCCTTGTCATCAACACATGACAGAGACACATTGGGCTTGTTTTCAAACTAAAATGTATTTTTCGTGATGACTTGTCACTAAAATTGTGTGATGTTATTGTGCCCTTTTCTTCTTCTGGATTAAGTTATTGCGTGAAGTGGATATATTAAAGCGGTTTTTGGTCCTTTCTAAAACTTCTGCCTATTTAATCTGCAGAAAGTTTTTTTTTTTGTACAATTTAACCCACCAGTCTTTGAAGTTTAAAATCTCATCCCTTTGAACTGAAAGAACAGTCAAATTCTGTTTCGCAGAGGATGCTTTAATAATTTCCATTATTTCCTCTATAGAACATGATCGGTCTACTAGACTCAGTAAACTTTTTGCTACACAGTTTCTATCACATGGTAGAAATGAATGGCCCCTTATGGGGAAAAATTGGTAGAAATGCGTTCAGAAACACCACGCGTTACTACAATACATGTGGTCTTTTTCAAATCATCATTCATTCACGTCTACAATTTTTACTATGGAAAAAACCTACATGTGCCACCAGCACATGTAGGTTTTTTATTCGAATCGGTAGGACGTCCATAGAGTATAAAAAAATAGTAACCTCAAATCAGGAAAATATGTAACATGTGAGGTTTCAAAAGTCATCGATTCAATTACTCTAATATCCCCATAGTTTAAGCCGAAACTATTAATAAAACATCTTGTAATATGCCTGATTAAGTCTAACCTAAATTTTTCCCTATATTATTATTATATAACACATAAACACTCATGCCTGTCACCCAGATGGGTAGGCAGAGACGACAGACTTCCATTTAGCACGATCCTGACATACCTCTCTTGCCTCCTTCATATCCATATACCTACGTATACACGCTCGTCGGTACTCTTAATTTGGCCCATTTTTAGTATATCGCCAATTTGGTAGACAAACTTTCGCCTAGGACGTCCCTTTCCGACTCTTCCATTCACTTCTGCAACATATATTTGCTTTGTCAGTTTTCCTCATTCATTCTTTCTACGTGACCAAACCACCGAAGCATTCCTTTCTTAATCCTGGTCACCGCATCTTCTTGCAAACCACACTCTTCTTTTATCACACACTTTCTCACCCTGTCACACAGATTCAGCCCTAACATACTCCTTACCGACCGCATTTCTACTGCATTTATTCTACTCTCGTGCTTCTCTTCTGCCAGGCTAATTTTGTTTTAGAAAAAGAATACAAAACTAATAAAAATAAATTCCACGCAGGCGAATCCGAGGTAAACAGCTAGTTAGAAATAAATTCGCTATAATCATATATCCAATTTGAACCTAATACTGTATTCTAATATGACATTGTTGAAGGTGTAAGATCTGGCTTTTAGTTAGTCAGTAGAGTATGAAGGGCTATTCGCTACGGTCTTACTTTAAAGTTAAATAGTTACGTTAAAAAAAACTTAAAGTTACAGCCTATATTCGTCTCACTGCTGGGCACCAGCCTCCCCTCATTTCTGAGAGGGTTTTAGGACATGGAATTCTTCGCAGCGCTGTTTTTTTCTTATTTCACAGACGTGCAAGTTTCTTCGTGATGTTTTCCTTCACCGCCAAGTACGTGGTAAATCAGCACTTAAAATAGCAATTAACACTTTCATTGGTGTCGGCGGGGATCGAACTCGGTTTAGTCGCATATTGTGAAATTTAAAGCAAGCGCTAACCGTCTGAGCTAAATTAAGCTTTTATAAAGTAGAGAAGCAAGTAGTTACGATTAGGAACCGTACAAAATATTCATATGTAGAAAGCTAACTTCTATCTTACATAGGGGTGCTATGTAGTAAGGGTGTTTCAACACGTTTCTTTTTTTACAAGGTGAAATAATTGCAAGTGTGAAATAATGCCTTGGCAAAATTTTGTTAGATTAGGTTTTTAGATTATAAATGCCCGTAGGAAATACCTGGGCTCCGCACCACCCACATTTCACGCAGAAAACAGTAACAGGGTGAAAGAGCATTGGTATTCGAGATTAAAGTTACCAGTGCATTGAACTGTCGACATGTGCAATCCGAAGCAGGTAAGGTATGTGAGCGATTTACAGGCATAGGCGTTCAGTTTTACCTACGCGGTTTTTTATTACGAGTAATGTCAGTGCTATATATATTGGATACCGGACCGAAGGTTGCTCGGAAAGTTAAAAAAAACACGCACCAATTCGAATGCATCGTTTTTTTACAAAATTAAAATTCTATCGTTTATGTAAGTACGTTTATTTGAGTTATAAGGTACTGAATGTAATGAAAAAAAAAGACTACTTTTATTTTAACGAAGAAGTTATAATTTAGTTTCTGGGTTCATGAGATAAATAGATTCTATTGAAATTGTATTTACGAGTAATTGTAATTCATATAAAATATAAAATTATAATGTAATTTTATATTTTATATTATAGGTTATTTATTTGCCAAGAATATTTACAGATATAGAATGTCTATTGCAAAGAGTTCTTTAAAACAGCCCCTCTTTTTTCATTTTTTCCTTTCCAATTAGAAATTGAGAAACACAAGAAAATTGTATAACTAAGGCATGTAGTATTTTCTTTCCTCGTTCATCATAAACATAAAAGTACTACGTACGTCTAATGACGTTAAATAATGGGTGTAATAGCAAGACAAAACTTTCATTTTTTCGTTCACTACAGCCTATCAAAATTCCACTGCTAAATATAAGCCTCCGCTATAGTACGCCTCACACCCACCTATGTATGATTATGACTATATACGTTTCTTTTTTTTACGACTAAACACAGCTACTACTACTAGTGGGCTAACAATGCCATGGCGAAATATAATTTCAGCTACATAATTGAATAAAACTGTGTATACGGATTCTATCGTGTTTAATTTACTTTTTTTACTTATTATTTAATTCTCGACGTTTCAGGTGCTTTACAGCACCCATGCTTACGTGAGGGACTGAGATGTATGACGTCCCAATGTCATAGTTAGCCCGGTTGCCTTTAGTTTTTTAATATTAATTTTCAGTCCGATCTATGCCGAACGAGCTTACAGTATCTCGAATCATTGCAGTGGTGTGCTTGGCTTTGGGGTTTAATTTTGTTAATTATAGGATCCCAAGCAGATGGCAGCACCCATCTATCTTCTCTATTGAAATTAGGATATTTTTTTAATTTCAATAGCCTCACGTATCATCCTGATGTACTAGGGGGGGGGGGGGACAGTCTTGAACATGTTCACAGACTGCACACTTACCATCAACTACATAAGTTCGTTTGATAAGAAACGGAACGTAAACTTGGGGTCCAAGGGGGACACTTGGGCCGTTAGTTTGGACATAGCGAAGGTCTTCGATCGGGTATGGCTGAGAGCGCTTCTTTCGAAGCTTCCTTTCTATGGACTTCCCGAGAAATTGTGCAATTGGATCACAAGTTTTCTTACAGATCGGAGCATCAAGGTCGTAGTAGACAGTGCAAGCTTTGACTACAAGCCTATTAACGCTGGTATTCCACAAGGCTGTGTGCTGTCACCAACACTGTTTCTTCTGCATAACAATGGTATGTTACAAACCGGTAACATTCATTGCTATGCGGACAACAGCACTGGTGATGATGACATACACCAACCGCGCCAATATTTCTCGGGAAAACGTCACCGTGTACTGGAACAAACTTGGACATGAAACGTGTAAAATGCAACTGACTCCGTTCAAACCTCCCACATTTCTCATGCCACAGAAACAGGGAGGATACACGCCATAGTTGCCTCGTTTGGCAGGCGGGTTGACAGCCACAGTTTTTACTATTTTTAAGATATTTTTAAGAAGATGCTCATGCTTCATATTCTATTTTATTTCTGTTTGTGGCTCATCTTATGAAACCATTGTAAGTCGCCATAAAAATTTTCGTTCTTATTCAGTACCTTTACCAAACGCATACAGGCATACATTACTCATACTTAATAATTCAGTATGCACTTAAAAGAATCATCAAAACATGACTGCGTAAAACATGAAAGCTTACGTTTTCGTCTGACAGAAGGCAAATATTTCCAAGTGAGCTTAAATGCTTATTTGAGACGATAAATTTCGCTATATCTCGCTATAACGCGACTATATCTCACCGGAGAGCCGGTGACCGTTGGCTATCGTGGGCGAGCAGCCGCTGTCGGCATTCCGTTGACACACACTCGATGGGATGGGCGTTGCAGTTTTGTACACTGCGCACTGATTTATAAGCGCCCGCATAGCGACCGACCGCACCGCGTAGCCTACTGCGACACACACTGTCATAACTCTTTGCAGTGGGTAATATGTGATCGTGTATTGAATTGTTGCTCAAATAATTTTGGTAAATGAATACCGTCCAATTTTTGTCGATAATACACTTTGACAAATAATATTGAAATACATATGCTAGCCTCTCTATAAGAAAAGCTCAGATCAAAAAAGAAGAGCCGAGCGCCGTGTACATTTCAAATGACGCAAACTACGTGACCATGCTTCATAATACAGTTTTAAGGGTATATCATATGTATGGATCCAGAAGTGAACTTTGAAAGAAGACAGATGTGTGCGTGAGTGCGGGTAAAGAAGTTGAGTATCGTTTTTTTCATTTGCGTCACTTGAAATATACATAGCACTCTTTCTTTCTTAGTTGGTCTTAGAAGAAATGAAAAAGAAAAGTTTCAGCACTCAGTTCTATTCCTAGGGCTCTTCTCATTTCTGTGAGGGTTTAGAGCAAGGAAGAAAAGAAAAATTTGTCAAAAATGTTTCGATTATCACTTAATTTCTAAGTCTCCGAAAACTATTGATATGAAAGATGGTTTCCTGCTACAGACATCTTACAAGACCTACTAGGTAAATCCAAACGATAGTTTTATCGGAATAACGTCGATAGACTGATTTAAAAAAAATTATTAACCTTAAATCTACAATTAATTATTGCTTTGTGTTGCAGAATTTTTATTATGGAAATAAATTTGGTATATGGCAATATTAATAATTTGTAAACAATATTAACAAAACTCCTGTCTGGAAAACTCAAAAAGGAATGAATAATGAAAAGCGTTAACTTTTGTCATATTCAATATTCGCTAGGATCGGACTGGTATTGTAGCGCATTTCACATATTACGAGTTCGTAGAAACAGGGATGCCTCCAGTGTCACTCGTCAACGCTCACGCTTCGATAGATATTAGACCGAGTCGCGCCACGGGGGCGACTGCGGATTGATTAATACATCATTCGCTTTCCTACTTCGGTCCCTTTTAGCCCGTTTTTGCGTATCACCATTCAAGTAAAAAGGGCTCCATTTCAATGGTTGTACGGATCGGAACATTTATCATGACGGTAATGAATTATCGGAAAATTTCCAATAAGCCTATCGCAGTACTGAATGCCTATCCTCCATATTGCGGTGTGTGCTTTTGCACACACCGCAATATGGAGGAAAAATGAATGCTATGTAACTGAAGGACGAGTAACATGATTGGTTAAGTATATGTTCGCTGCGATTATTATATAGTTTGAGTGTTTGTAATATTATTTTTAATTTACTATGATAATTTATTTTTGGTACTAATCACATAATTTTCGTTTCGCGAAGCGTGATACCATGGCGTTATGTTATGAAATATTTAAAAAATTATATGACAGCAAAGTTAGTTTTAATAAATTCTCCTAGTATGCCTTAGCATCAAAAATAACATTCGCAAAATTATCTATTTTTACATTGAATGCAAGTAATAAAAAACGAAGTGTGCTTTTATTTATGTTCAAAGTCCTTTCCGTTCATCAAACATTAATTATTCTGCCAAGTACCCAGTGCCCAGAGCCCACACAATAGCAGTGTTTGAAGCAAAACGAGTGTCCTTTAGTCGTCAAGCAGAATGCGAGACTGTTACTGTATAAAATAGTTTTCTTCGTTTCACCACTAAAATTATGGCAGACAGATACAAGAGAAATAATTCAGTAGAAAAAAATTAAAAATCGTAACTTTAAAAAATAATCCTATACAACATATTACTAGTATTTGCAGCGTAATAAATTATTAAAATTTTATGAAATCGCCAAGACGTTAGCGTGTCTAACTTTCAAGATAAGTAGCATTACTTGCCAACTGGCGCATGTCGTAATGGCTTACTTGTCTCAAAAATCTTGTCAACAATAACATCATAATCAGCCGTTAACAGTTCCAACTGTAATGCTCCTAAATTAGAAAGTTTCGTTTTAAGCGTCACCGTTTGTAGTCAGATTGGAGAAAACATTACTTGAAGACTTAGCAGCTGTTTCACCATGATCTGGATGTTTAATAAAGAAGAGCCAACGCAAATATTTGTTTAGTTATTAGGTTTGTACCATTTAATTTAATTTCGTACGTGGTAGAGCCACGCTGCAGCTATATTATGGTTGTAGCATGAATGAGTCGACCCGACCGAGGAAGGACTACACTCTTACAGAATACCAGCGTAAAATAGCAACATGATGCTGCTGTGTTTCGTATGGTGTGTGTGTATCTTAGTCGTCAGGGGTGACAACGCATCTGCATTTTGATTCTTAATCAGGGTTAAATGTAGATGTCTATGGGCCACAGCATCCACTTACGGTCAGGTAGACTGTGTGCTCGTTTGTCACCCTTATCCTATAAAAATAATCCTCACACTTCACTTGACCTTTTGCTCCATGTCCATGCATATTATGTGTTCATAATCAGTTGTCCGTAAACAGTTCGCAACCATACATTGATCTATTTAATAATGAGGAGTATTTTGCTTTATATTGACGAATTTACACCTGTCCAGGTGTTTACTTCATCTGAGCTAAATAAGATGTGGTAAAACTGTCATCAGATGTATCGGACGCAACAAGACTTTCCGAGAATTTCCCAATGACACCTGTTATATAATAACTGCGGGAAGTTGGCGACAAAGATAATCCATTTCGAGTTATCTTTGTATTCACCATACGGTGGATGCATTCGGTTAAGACGAATATCTAAGCATTATTAACGGTCGGAAGATGTTTTAAGGGCGAAACCTGTCGGAGAGAGAACATGGTTAAATGTAGACGATTCTAATTTCAAGCAATTTAACGTTAGGAGGTAACGTTTTAGTGATTCCAAAACACTTAATTGTGTACTCGTTATATATCTTAAAGGCGGGAATATTTTAGGAAAGTCTTTTGTGAAGCACGTTTTTTTGTCGTCACCAAATGTTACCATATTACGTTTGATATAACTGCCTCGTTGGTCTAGCGGTTGTAGTAGTGCGACTGCTGGTCATGAGATCCTGGTCGGGTGATTTTTTGGCCCGGGTCGGGCCAAAAAATCACTTATTGAGTTTTTCTGTCAAGAAATTCTCAGTACCCGCCAGGAGTCAGGAAGTTGGCGGTGTCTCATCCCCGGTCCTGCGACTGATCTCTCTCCGGTGGTGTCGTTTTACCGTCCCATCGGATTATGAGAGTGAGGGAATAGAGAGTGCACCTGTGCTTGCGCATACACTTGGGCACTATAATGCTGTCCTGCCCTGTTGGCTAGCCTCCGTTGAGGCAGGCCGCCGTGGCCGAAATTCGGTCTGGAGGACATTATTATTATTATTATATACGTACGTACTTGATGCGCCTGTCAAACCGTATCAGTGTCGCCGTTGAAATTTTGAAATAGAAATTGGTCTTATCATTACACCTGAGAGAAGGGAAGTGGAGTTGTTTTATCGGTATATATTTCGAAATTTCTAGTCAGTCAGATAGCGAGTTGAGAGGTTTAATTACGCAAATATTTTTAAGCCCAAAGTTACAACAAACCTAAACACAAGATTAGTAACAGTATAATTTTATTTTCATATTCTACATCGTGTCGTCTTGTTATGTACAGAAATGCAATGATCTTGTTTATCTCATATCTTTACTAAATTCATATTCTCCCGAGTCTCAATTTACGGGGCAGTTGACGCTAATGACCATGTTAAAAATCGTGCCACGTCTGAAGGTATAACACAAGTATACGAATAACCAATTATTTTAATATTGAGGACCAAATTTCTTTACGTATTTAGTATCTTTTTGTACTATTATTTATTCTGTGGTAAGATACAGTTTGTTAAAATCAGTGAGGAGCGTCAAAGCTATTCAGTTACAATAAAGATAAATGCCACGCAAATTTTCATCATGCCCTACGCTGTACGCAGAACACACATAATATACGATTTGTCAAACAAAATTACTTTCCTTTTAATATCATGGCTTAACGAGAACCGGATAACTTGACCTTTTTTTAAATTACGTCGTTGAGAGAAAATTGTGTGCTGAAGAGTGAGACTCACTTGAAACAGTAGAATTATATACCGAATTTGGTACAAGTGTGGGAATTTTATTCTATTTACAAAAATTGACAATGAATCTTTGTTTGCCTTTCACATAAACGTACAGTCCAGTTTCATTTGATGATATCGCTGTTGAATTATATCTATTTAATATACTTATTACTTGTAATGAGGTTTGGAAGTTTTAAAAACAAAAACCTACTAAGCGAGGCTTGCTTCATTGTGTGAGTATACTATTTCTTTGTTGTATTAAATGTATAGGTGCTTATGACGGGGCGTCATCTCAACTGTCCCCGCGGCGACAAAGCGTGGAGCGGGTCAAAGGGCGAGGGGCGGGCACGTTGTTAGCCCGCGACCCGTGCTGAAGTGCTTTTGATGACGACACTCGCAAAGGTGTTGTCGAGCTAAAGGCAAGGAAAGACGAAAAAAAATTTCAACAGGTGTAAAGTAGGATGTGTTTCGACACTCGAGAGGTCTTTGTGTCGACTTTAATTTTTGTTATCTAGTTTCACTAACGGTTTATTACTCTTAAAAAATGTTACTTATATGGAGTTCAAGGAATTATTTTTTGAAAGTATAATAAAAAGAAAGAGTGACCTACAAGTACCGGAGGTAATTGTGTATTCTGGAAGTATTCAAAAAGAAACAGAACTTAAAAGAAACATAATTTTTTTTTCAATGTTACTAATTATTATATAATAAAATTATTTAAGAGTAAGAAGAGAAACAATCTTGAAATCTCAATAATATTAAAATAATGTTTCCTAAAAATAGTTTTTTATTGACTTTTTGACTGTATGTATACCACAGCTTGCTCGAAATCAACGCGTTACGCAAGCACATACTACTTGGCGAACTACGTTCAAAAAGGCACTAAAACCATAGGTTATATATAGGCCAACCAAACCCTTCCTTTAGAAAACATTATTTCTTTAGGTAACATTCTGCAAAGCGTAAGCAGGTTACATTCAGGCGGCGGCGCTATTTTTCATTTTATCAAAGGAAGACGCCCTTCCTTCCTGTCCCGAATGAAAGAGTCGAAAAGGGAACACGCCATGAAAAATATCTTTTTTTTTCTATAGAACTCGATTTGACGAATCGATAATAAACCCTCTGTTATCATCACTGTTAAATCATGAGACTTATAAGTTATTGCCTCAAATTTTTTCTGATTCGTTTCAATGTTTGCAATGAATTGCAAATTAAAATACTAAGCACTGAAAACAACTTATAATTAACATAAAAATATGAGAATTTTGTTGTTCCCTATTAAAAAAGAATATAATTTACACCTACTGCGATCGTATCGTACACAATGTTTGAAATAGTTGAGTAATTAAAAAAATTCTACTTTTTCTGAGTTTGATTAATATTAGTAGTATCATGCTGTGACGTACTGCTGCTGCGTACCAAATGGAAGTCCGTAGTCTCTGCATACCCCTCTGGGTGAGCGGCTTGAAAGTTAATGTATTATATATTTAATATGTATGTATTTATTTCATATCCTCATTCCTTCAAATGCATGAACAACTTTCAGCGAAAATTCGAATTAATTTACGTCAAATGAACATTTCTGAGCCACAAACGTCTCGTCAAACTGCATCCTAACCGAGACTAGTTTCAATTCAAATTTAGTCTTCGGCTGAGGTAAAGTAGTATTCTTGTGAAGGCTCCTGTCCTGAAAGCGGCTGCGAGAGACGGATCTTGACTCGGTAAAATTAATCCATCTTCGCTCTCAATAGAAACGGGAAATGTATTAATTCTGTTCTTAAAAAGTGACACTTTATTCCTCCTTCGCTGTATTTTGCACTACCTACATGGTATTGAAGAATAACATCGTAGCGTTGAGCGTATTTTCAATCAATCTATTCCTTGTTTATATTGCCACATTCGCAAGTATATTTCCATAAGGAAGTTTTAATAATATGGAGAGCTTTCTCAGTTTAAAGCGAGTACACGTCTGCGGGTACCGGGTAGTGTTTATAACTTTGGTTTGAAAACAGTCTGCTAAAAGGATTGGATACTTTAGCCCAGACGATTTAATATAAGTCGTTTTAGATTTTATTTAGAACATATGTATTCTATGGTGTTACGTAGGACTGCATGTTTCTTTTCTTAATTATAATGAAATAATGCTTTCTTATATTTACGCGAACGCTACACATTGATTAAAACTACTTTTACGGAATTTATCGCGATTTATTTATTTTATTTTTAATACCCGACGTTTCGGGTGCTTTCCAGCACCCATGGTCACCAGGGACTGAGGTGACTGACACGTCCTCCGTGACCATGGGTGCTGGAAAGCACCCGAAACGTCAGGTATTAAAAATGAAATAAATAAAACGCGATAAAATCCGTAAAAATAGTTTTAATCAACATAATGAAATGTGTGTACTCAGAGGTAAGGTAAAAAAGTAGTAGCTGTGAAAACAGATGGGCAGCAGCATCTTTCTGATATCTTAACTGAAAATATTTAAAAAAAAAACTGCAGTTTGATTAAAACTACTTTCACGGATTTTATCGCGTTTAATATAGGTATATCATTTGTACCGACGTTTCGGGTGCTTTCCGGCACCCATGGTCACCAGGGACTGAGGTGACTGACGTCCGGATGTCAGTGTTATCCTCGAGAACCTTCAGCTTTTTAATTATTTTTATGGTCCGATCTACGCATAAATAATAATAATTTGGAAGGATAATATGGAATGGGGATAGATAGGGAACTATAACCTTTTTTGTACGGACTTAGCATGTGAATGATTTGATGTACCCAAATTGTATTATTTTCAAGATCGAAAAGTTTTGGAATCTGTTTTGAAAACCACACCCCATAAGTCTGCTTAGAAAATAAGTCCTTCAGTGGTCATCATCCTATTTGATCCTTTTTTTGTAGTCGTTACTCATATTATCATCCTGGTCCCTTCTAAGTTCGCGTATTGTGACGGGATACTACGGAACCCTACCTTTACATTTCGCACGTTGCGCGTGGCCCGACACGCACTTGACCAGTTTTTTGTTTCATATTCTTACATTGTCTCCAATTTTGAGTTCAAAATTTCAAATCTTTCGCTCATCGGGAAGTTAGTTTAAAATTAGTTACTAAATTCAAACTGAACATTTGTACATAGGTACACGAACGCGAGTTAATGAAAACGTAAAAACTGTTAAATAACAGGAATAAATAAAATTATATAATTATATCTTGTTAAATAAAAAGAGATAAACTATTAAAAATGTAAGTGTAGTATGTAATAAAGTCTATAAAATATAAAGAATAATATATTTTTTACCCTTATTTTTTAACTAGATAGTTTATATCTACTTAAGAAATAAGGG
>DWHP01003084.1:0-13740 GCA_018247895.1 Parnassius honrathi
AATTTTTTTATTAGAAACTAAAAGCTCAATTATATAGTGACAGTTCGAAGACGCGTTCGAAATTCGAAATAAACCGCCAAATGCACGCGGCGCGCGTCTCCCCTCACGCACGCGCAGTGGATGCAACCCCCGCGAAAGGTGCGAGTTCGAACATGGGGTCCACCCCTATTATCTTTAACATTTTGAAGTCTGTTTGCAAGATAAAGGAAAGGGGAGCCGGGGGGTGATTTTCTTTATTCTTCACCCGGATTTATTATTATTTTTTAGATATTATTACTGTGATTGTCGGCGCGACGCGTGCGCATGTGTCCCTAAGAGGCCCCCCTCTAAATAGAAATGAGCTGTACGAAACGTAATGCTCTTACTTGTTTTGTATTTACTCTTTCTATTGTTCGAGGATTATTGAAAGTTACATTAGTGGTTCCTTATGTAAGAAGCACTATTATTATATTTAGCAATATGGATCGATAAATTTGTTTTTATTTTTGAATTTGTACTAACGAAACGAAAACTTATTTTTATTAATTTAAAGCATTTTTACCAACTTCCAAAAGAAGGAGGTGTTCAATTCGAGTGTATGTTTTTACGTGTGTTGCCTCATGACTTTTCTGTGAGCGAAACGATTGTGATGATTCTTTTTCTGTCCGAAAGCTGGTGCTTCTCGTGTGGTCCCATTTAAATTTAATCAAGATCTGACCAGTAGTTTCTGAGTTATCTTTAATAATGCGTTTAATTGACTACGAATACATTGGATTCGGTCGTATTAAAGTCGGTTGTACAAAATTTTTAAATGTACCACACTTGTTCATATTATTGATAGATCATATTTACTTATAAATATATTCTTAACGTTACGTTCTAGGGTAGGATCCCTCATGGAGGGGTGGGGTTGGAGGGGGTGGCTGATTTTGATAAAGTGGCTGCGCTTGGGCAAGTTGACAAGTATATAACAAGGGTATAAGAGTAGGTAGGTCGGTTGCAGTTTATTTTTGTTGTTATTAGGCTGCCCGTCTCCTCTTCTGTTTACCTCCCACCACCACCCACGGGACGCTAGGTGCAGTGAATACTCTTACACTACCACCACATGCTCAAGATATAAAGCGCATTGAAACTAAAATTTAAAAATTCATTTAATCCTAATTTACTATCTTAACGTTTTGCGAACTAATCCTAGGTTTTGAAGGCCTGTCTAAATGTTTTGTGAACTAATCCTAGGTTCTGAAGGTCTGTCTAAATGTTTTGTGAACTAATCCTCGGTTTCGAAGGCCTTAATGTAGAGCGATATCTAAGGTCAGAGCTCAATTGTTGAACTTAATCCATATACCAGTTTTAATATGTCCTTTACAAAGGCTACACGTAGGCAATGAATAATCCAACAGCACCTTACACCTTACATCATTTGAAAATCATCACGCCAATTTCGTCTTTAAACCTCTATTATAGAGTTACATTTACCAAAAATTGTATTCGTTTCTTATAAGTCATTCAATGTCTTAGCACATCTAATGCAGACTATTTGCGGTCTTATTGATATAGTTCTTAAGACGAATATTCTTTTTAAGAGCAGAGCGTAATGTAAGGCACGTGTTTCAAGATTGTATCGCTGCACATGCTGTTTGATCCGGCGATTTAATGTGTTTTGTGGGCGTATCGGATGTCACGAATGTGAACACCGTGGCGCCGAAGACAAACGTGTTTGTGTGATACCAGGTGTTGACTTTTAGTTTACATTCGTAAAAAGTGTTACATCGCTTCCGCATTGTGGTGTATTGTGTTTTTTTATAATAGAAATCTTAAATTTTTAACTTCATACGTAATAAAGCCATGCTGCAGCCATGCTGCAGCTATATAGTTGTAGCATGACAACAAGGAAGGACCACGCTCTGACAGATTACCAGTATAAAATAGCAGCTTAATGCTGCTGTGTTTTGTATGATGAGTGTAGATAACTCTATCTTAGTCCTCGGGTATCCGCACCTACATTGTTGTTCTTCATCGGGGACGTATATAAATTCCTATAGGCCACATGACCCACTTACTATCAAATGGACTGTGTGTTCGTTCATCTTTATTGTTTAAATTTTTAAGTCACGAATGTTTTTTGGCCAGTATAAATACTGAGAGTACAATGTGGGTATCGATCGCATTCGGCGTCGTATTGCTGCAGAAAGCGCACTCAGCTCCACTACGGTAGAGCACTACACAAAGCTTACTTGCGCCCCTCACTTACTTACCACCTTTGACCCTGCGCCAGCGCAGCTGCACGCCAACTAAGATGGCTACCGGCAGGGGTGGCCATCGATCGATAAAGTTTCGCTATACTGTTATCTTACTAATAATAAAACGCTGAAGGTGGGAAGCGCTTTGTATCGAATTTATTTCTGATATAATCGAAGGGGTATTATCCGATATAAAAACGAAATAAAATTTAGATCTGTCTCGATCATATTTTTTTTTATTCGAAAATGAATGGCCCTCACGCAATAAAAAGGTTTGATAGCGTCGTTTTCCTTTACTATTTCACATACAGTATTAATTGATGAGAAAAATGTATTGTGGCGAAAAATTAGTGCTATCTCTCGTGTGTGTCGCTCGTCCTCGCTGTAGTACCTATCATACAAAATTAAAAAACAAATTTTGCGTTCACAAATTTAACGCTCTATTCAATGAATATTTAATTTTTGACTTCTATATGAAACCCAAATACGACGATAGTAATTAAAGTACATAATGGAGACCTTTCATAATTTTAAGGCGAGTAATTCAATAAATCTAAGTTTATCATAATTTTTTTAATAAAATTATTTTTTCTCATTGAAAAAGAAGTGGCAGTCCACCTGTTTGTAATTAGTTAATGTAGTCCATGGACATCTACAATTAAATTTACATGAAGAAGGTTACGGATGCGCTATCAACTTCGAAGACTAAGTCTGATTGCTTCACAGTATTAATATATCAGTTACCGCATTGCGCAATGCATAATATGATACCTTTTACAATGTTTTGACGGTATAAAAATTGAAATGAACAAGGTTTACCCGCAAGATTGCTAACGTAGTGTTTAAATTATGCATATAATTTATAAGCCTTGAAAACGAAGACTAAGTGGATAACACATAATAACAGTAACCCTGGGAGATTACCGCCTATAATCTCCGTAATCATGTCAAGAGCTTGTAATCTTTAAGTTATGTTCAATCAAACAGAAAAAATAAATAAAAATATGTACTTTTTTATAGAAGTAGTTGTTATCACATACAGCCACGATAAACGAGCAAACATTTCGCCTGATGGTAAACGGATGTTCTGTCTCATAGAGATCTATCTTCTATTAGGAATCAAAACGCTGATTGTGTTCTCATTTCTGAAGACTAAAATGGAGACAAACTGACTTTTTAAACCACTTTCGACAGGGTAAAGATGTTCTACAAATGCCAATATCTAGGTTGCTAGGTCCTCGTCCTCGTTACGGAATTCTCGAAAGTTCTATACTAATCGAATGATTAAGAAATAGATAAAGACAAATCTATTTTTTAAAAAGAAACGCTTCACGTAATTATGCGTTTTATTTAATAATTTTTGAAACAAGGCGATCACGATGTTGAAGATGATGAAACCTTGCAAAGTATTTCAAGTTCCGCGTCTAAGAATTTCGTAAATCTTTTAAAAACAGTGTTAATCTATTTCATTACATATTATTATATCGTTCTATTTAAATTTCGTAAATAAATACTATCTGTCGATCTATGTAGAATACTATCCAATATAGGCATGTCAGTAAGATAAAATAAAATATTCGAAATTCAATTTTTACAAAAACATTTATTTTTAATTTAGAAAATTAAAAATAATATACCAGTTTACTGAAAAGGCGAAGAAAGGTGTGCCCTTGTTCTTACAATTTAATTATTACGCATCCCAAAAACGAAACTTAATATGTTTTCAAAATAAAAAAGCACGGTCATTCATCATACGCGAAACATCTTTTGGCGATATCGGCGCACGCGTAAGCAGATGCGTTCCGCAGCCTCCAAATGGCAAACATTATCTGTTATGTAGAGCATCTTACCCTTATAAATATCCCTTTAATTTCAATCCAGCAGGCTCATAATGCAAATTCTCTTCTATAGTGATGACACATCTGTCGATAACAGCTCCCGAATCACACAACATTTAATTTCGTCAATGATTTCTTGAAAATTTTTGTAAAAGATTCTACTTCTCATAAAATAATTTATTGCAGTTATTTCATTGCAATTATTAATTGCAATAAAATAATTGAAACAAGAATTTACAAATAGGATTTACATTAATTTTAGCAGCTCTTATGTTTTTTTTTACTAACGTTGACTAGGAAGAAAGTCTCAATGCATACAAATATAAAGATTTAAACGAATAAACAAGTCGATTAAATTATTTTTATTTCGGTTAAAATCGATTTTGTGATATATATTATCTATTATAAAATTTTAAATGACATTTGCCTTAGTTAACGCTGTTTACTATGGAATACTAAGTTAAATGTTTTAATTCATATACTTATATAAATGGAACTAGAAAATGTAAATTTAAAGTGAATCAATAATATAGAAAGTAAGCGACCAAGCATTTTATATTTGTTTAATTGTTATAAGTTATAACACAAGGTGCTAAGGCCGCTGTGCTCTGTAATAGCGAGATGAATTTAAACAATGCCCCATGCGCCCCGGCCACGCGACATTTCGTCCCGGAACAGACGCAAAGGTGCACCCGACCCCTTTCTCCTTTCCTATTATTACACGTCACAATCGATGAATCGACCATATTTGTATTTAACGCGAGAGGGCCTCACAATCGAAAGCTCTTTGGACAATAAGCGACCATGACTGGCTTTAAATATTCTTATTCATACTTTCTTTTTTATAAGTTAAAAGAAAGCACAATTTGGAACTGTTGAAATAAATAGAAATCGATAACTTTTTAATACACTCTCAAAAATAGAAACTGATATAAATTCATATATTATACGTGGCAGTCAAGCTACAACTATACTATGGTTGCAGGACGAATAAGCCGGCTCGGCCGGGGAAGGACCAAATTATCTTAGAATACCACTAAACATAGCGGCTTATTGCTGCCGTGTTTCATATGGTGAGTGTTAGAACTCTTTTTACTGGAAACGAGGCATTCCATATTTGTTCTCACAGGTGACAACGCATCTGTATTTGGATTCTTAATCGAGGATTAATATGGATATATATGGGCCACAGCATCCGTTTACCATCAGGTCTGTCATCAAACTGTATGCTTGTTTGTCACCCTTATTCCGTAAAAAAATTAAAATCATGTGATTATTGAATCCATTATGCAGTCGTTTGATGCCTTTAAGTATCAAGGCGAAAACTGTTTTCCCTTGACAATGTAAAATTGATTCGCATCTTCACAATTCCTAAATATCCTGAGACTGAAGATCAGCGACGTGTAGTGACGGCATAAGAAAACCCACTAACACATTTCAAAACGTGGGCGTCGCAAGAGGCTACAGAGGAAAATTAAAAAGGAGATCTTAAAATAATTAAAAACTGCGGTTCAGATGGCCGTGACGAGGCATTCCATTGTAATGGCTTATTCACCGGCCAATCATGTCGCTTCCGATGCTCCTCGCAAGTATTTAACGTCTTTGTACTTTATAAAGACTCAAAATAATACTCTCTAAAATACTCAAATATAAGTGTCCTAAACTCACTTACTTTATAATATAATCTCACTCTATATATTAGTGTTACAAAAGCTTTTTCACTTTTGCCTTAAATACATCCATATACTTACCGGATGGAAAAATAGACGCCGGGAAAATATTCCACTCCTTTGATGTATGCATTGTGAAAGACGAAGCACAGCGTTTGGTTCGAATGTGTGGAAAATCGACAACAAAGGGGTAAAGAATTCCTTAAATGTATAATTTTATCGTGGAGACGATCAGACAAAACTATTAAAATCTTTGAACTTTAACATACATCACTAATGAGCTTATACGTGGATTTTTTGTAAAACTAAGCCCAAACTCCCATCCACCGCATTGATGGATATAATAGCTTATAATGTTTCTTAATCGAGAATAGGCAATAGCAAAAACTCTTAGAGCATGCGGGTCTGCAACCGTCACGTGTCGCAAGGTGCTCCCATCCAACAAAGGGTGCTCTTTCGTCAGCGAAAGGTGCAAATCGTGAAGTAGGTCATCTCGAGAATTTTTTGTCGATCGCGTCTGTCATATGTTATAATCTGTATTATTAATGTTCAATTTATCTCAAACGTAGCGCACGTGATACTTCCTTTAATTGAAAAAAGTGGAAGTAGACAGCAATACTGGTGATAATGTCGCCTATTCTTATTATGGCAACATCTAGCGGTCATTTAGTAATTTGAGCCGATCATAATCTTAAGTAGTTTACCGAGCAAAACACATAGAGTCGCACATGAGTTAATGCAAACGCATAGGCTCTCTGTTTTTAAAACAGACCCGAAAGTTGTTTGACAAACGTTAAAGCATCCATGTAAACGTTTATCAAATAACTTTCGGGGTTACGTAGAAAACTTAGCCAAGGCACTCAAACACAAAACTTTTATACGCGGTAGAGCAACGCTGCAGCTATATTATGGTTGTAGCTTGAATGGACTGGCTCGACCGGGGAAGGACCAAGCTCTCACAGAACACCAGCGTAAAATAGCTATGTTTCGTATGGTGACAGTAGAGAACCGGAGACGTGTTGACTGGAACTGAACTGAACTGGAATCGAGGCATTTCATCTTAGTCTACAAGGGTGATAGAGGTTAAATGTGGAGGTATATGGGCCAAAGCATCCATTTACCATCAGGTGGACTGTGTGCTCGTTTGTCACCCTTATCCTACAAAAAAAAAACTCATCGTCCAGCAAAAATCTTACCAATGGATATGGACCAAACATATGGACCAAACATAAGGACCATCTGGTGGGGGCAAATTTATAAATATAATCGATATTAAAAGCGATCTTCGGCGCGGGTTAATATTTACGTGTCTTCGAAATAAAGCAAATTCACACAAATTCGTTCTTTAACAGATTTTTATGTCCAATTGACATAGTATCATTTGAAAAGGATATAGGTACTTTTTTCATAATTCTTCAATATTATTCAAGCCTGTTTTTTTGTTTGTAGTTTGTACATTGTCATCAAATACTATTTCACCGAAATCTTTTTGGGTATTTAAAAAGCCAAAAGGGGTTGTATATATAAGCAAAATTTGTGAATTCTTAAGACATTTTCCAAATTTTGCTTAAATGTGATACAAACTTTATATATTCCTTGATTAGCTATCACCCTAGTTTTAAACTTTCACACAATTTATGTCAGTGTGCCACAATTTGTACGCTATAATCGATAGCATACTAAATCGCACGCGACCCTGTTATTTATTTGGTATCCAACAAGCACCCTTGTACCCACAGGATACGTATTAAAATGCTATATAAATACATGATTCGGAGCGGCAAATCGTTTATTCAAGTGATGTTACTAAATTTTAACATAACCGCCGTAACTTACAAAGAAATATCAGAACTTCAATAAAAGTTACACAAAACATCAAATTAGGCCTTTATGTCCATGGTAATAAGGTTTAAATCAAAATCAAGGTGGTTGAGATAGGGAGCGATTTTCCCCGTTCGGTTCCCATAGTTCGCCATATGTTTGCACAGTCTTGAGGGTTGAAACCGAGAAATGCATAACATTTGGTGTTACCCTCTTAATCAGTCATTGAAGGTTTTTTAATTGGACCATTTAATGTTACGCATGATTAATTCCTAGGTCGTTAATAGGTACATGATGAGGCATTTTACACAGACTAGCTGTTTGTAGTAAATTTAACTATTAGATCTCTCAGAAAATAGACTGCAATGTGGTATTTAGTTTTATATTAATTTTTTTCCAGAATAAAAGTTACAAAAGAGCATACAAACATGCATCTGATGGTGAGTGGATTATCTAACCCATAGACATCTACATCTATCCTCGATTAACAATCAAAATGCAGATCTGTTGTCACCTCCGAGAACCAAAACGGATTGCCTAGTTTCCAGCAAAAAGGATCCCCGGTTCTCTACACTCAGCATAAGAAACACAGCAGCATTATACAGAAGCCTGGTAGCTGAGGGGCTAAACGCCCGCTGTAAATTTCACAGTATGCGAGCAAACTGGGTCCGATCCCCGCCGACACGGCTCGACGGTGGAAGAAAACATCGTGAGGAAACCTGCATGTCTGCGAAATACGAAAATAAATATTTCAAAGGTATATGAAGTTCGTCAACACGCATTGGGACACCGCGGCGGACATTTCCTTGCCCTAAAACCTTTCTAGAAATGAGAAGAGGCCTGTGCCCAGCATTGGGACGTATTTGGGCTATAACATTAATTTTAACTTTATTATGCAGGTATTTCACGCTGGTATGGTGAGTGAATCTATTCGTGCTGAAGTCATAATAGCTGCAGCGTGGCTTACAGCACGATATACTTTAACGTAAAATTATTTCGTTGAATCAATATCTTACGATGTCCTTATTCAAAGGGGTAACGCAGTATGTGATGGTAGAGCTGGTAATAATGACCGACAGTCACCAATAAAATAACATAAATCACAGTGCCCCTTTCAATTAAAGTGCATACATACGAAATTCTTTGACCCAATACACAAGCGACGAGTGGGAGATTAAATTGGTACAGAAAAACTAATTAAATGAGAAGAAATTATATCGAGTAGATCAATTCATTACAGTTTTGTTACGATAAAAATCGAAAAAGCGGAAAAATAATAAGTATTTTACATTTTAAGAGCCCGTTCCCATTTGTCCGGACCAGAAAATCGGCTGCTCTAGTGGCACAATATTATATATGAAGCTGTTCACATCCGACACCGTATTTTAGTCGGCGACGTCGACAAGAAATGTTAGTTGTTTCGCTAGCCGTGGTAAAAAACTAGTTTAATATCATAATACAAGGAATATTTACTTATTATAAATATTATATTAAAATATAATGTTGTGTTCCATTTTTCTTATTATTATGTATCGGGTGTATTCTATATATTATAGTTTTCTTAGATATTATATTTGTCATCCTTAATACACGAAGATTTCAGACGAAAACCAGGGTTAAGGTTTAAAGCCTGTCACTAAATTGATCTGGAGACACATGCATGCATCACAGGCATGCATTTGTAATTCAATAAGGTTATGTGAACCCTAGAAGATGTCACAGATCTCGCCTCTCTTTTACGCAACGCCAATAATGTCATCAAAGAAGTCATTACAAACTCAAGTATTATGTAGTATGTTGACAAGAATATCACTGTCTCTTATTAGTGTTGTAGTATAACGCCTGTTTCTACTAGGTATTAAAAATGCTATCAATTTACCTTACCGTGAATACAACAAAATAGAATCGGGTACTTTACTTAATTATATCTTGCAAAGATCATAATATTTTAGTAGCAAACAAAACTAGAGGTCTTTGTATATTTACGTGGTAGAGCCACGGTGCAGCTATATTATAGTTGTAGCATGAATGGGTCGGCTTGACCGGGGTAGGACCAAGTTCTCACAGAATACTAGCGTAAAATAGCAGCGTAATGCTGCTGTGTTTTGTATGCTGAGTGAAGAGAACCGGAGACCCTTTTTACTGGAATTGAGGTACCCAATCTTAGTCCTCAGGGATGACAACGAATTTGCATTTTGATTCTCAATTGAGGATAAATTTGGATGTCTATGGACTACATCATCCACTTACCGTTAAGCGGACTGTGTGATTGTTCGTCACCCAAGACTATAAAAAATGAAAAAAGAATGCTATTTTTTATTCTGGCAGGATCTATATCTGGCAGGATCAAAAACATATTAATGTTTCTAGCGCAACTTCCATAACTTGCACCACAACCATGCTTCCATAAGACAGGAAGCGGTGAGTGAACAAGTTCCTCACAAAAGAGATGAGCGGAAAACATATAATTACGCTATCGCATAACGGAACCGAGCGTAGATATGTCGCGATACGCGAGCGAAGAAAACAACACAAGTGCCGCACTTGTTGTTTCCTTTGCGGATTCAATGGGAGCGTGTTTTAATACGTATTCGTCAAGTGTATTAGGGTTTCATTGTGGCTTGTGGTTTTCATTGTTATGAGGTATCCATATTTATTTTATTTTACGATCAATTATAGTAGTTAATGAAAACATTATTGATTTGGATCGTGTATTTGAGCGATCGATCTGTCAAGTGGTTTTCATAATTGCTTAAACCCTTAATGTATAATAGTTTATATGTACGTGGTAGACCACGCTGCAGCTATATTATGGTTGTAGCACGAATGGGTCGGCTCGACCGTGGCTGGACCATGCTTTCACAGAATACCAGCGTAAAATAGCAGCTTAATGCTGCTGTGTTTCGTACGGTGAGTGTAGAGAACCGGCGGCCCGTTTTACTGGAATCGAGGCATTCTATCTTAGTCCTCAAAGGTGAAAACGCATCCGCATTTTGATTTTTAATCGAGTTTAAATGTAGATGTCTATGGACCACAGCATCCACTTACCATCAGGTGGACTACGTACTCGTTTGACACCCTTATTCTATATCAAAAATACCTACAGTTGCTTGCAAAATATTCATTACTAAAATAGTCAATGTATATTAGAAATATTATTAAAATAGTCATTGCATATTACCGTTATTTGTGAAAGATATACTACATACATAATTTTTACTCGTACATTCATCACCCCCTTAACGTAATACAAATCGGCACATCGCTACGGTGACTAATGTAATTATTACACCTGAGTGTAACAACAGGAAATAAAGCAATTGGGGCCAGTTTACACAGATTTTATCAAGCTTTATTAAGGTACGTAGGATAGATTTTAACTGTGAATTAAACAATTTTTCAAGGATTTGATTTGGTATTAAATAGAGCTACTAACGTTAACGTATGCCACTAGTTATTAATATTTCGTATTTTAGACTTCTAATGAAACCTAAAAGACCACTCAAAACTATGCATTTTTTATATTTCAAATCCTTTTTAATTCGTTTAAGTGATGGAAAAGCACATAAAAATAAAATATTAGCAGTTATATATTGTTAAATACAATACACAATATGTATTTTTGAAATACTTTTATTTAAATTAAAAAAAACACCCCTGTTAACATTTTATAATTATAATCACTCACAATAATAATCTCTTTTGAATGAAGCGAACAATTCAAAATTTTCATAATCAACAAACATGTTTAACTTTAGGCCAATAAATTTAAAATATTAAGTAAAGCATCAACTAGCACGAGGTGCCTCGGTGCGTGACTCGAAGGAACCGGAAACGGGACACAGTATTGTGCTACCTGTTTCCGTGCGTACACACGCCCGTTTCCGCTAACCGCTTAATACATAAACGGCAATCTATTGGCGATCTTGTATTGTAAGCGCCTTACGATATCACATATTTTGTTTGCAAATTAGCTGTTTTCTGTTTGCTTATAAGCGAATGAGGCGTAATGTGTCGCTTGCTTCAATATTTCGTTTATGACCTATAAATTATGAATTTATAACATTGAATCTCATTCGACTCACAGTATAAACCTACAATTTTTGATTTTAGGATTAATCGTCCCTTTTGCCTTTGATATTCATTGGGTCACTTCGCCGTTTGTATTTCTTGACATTTTAAAAATTATCTCAGAGAGTGAGTTTTGAGTTAATCTATGTTTTGTTTTTCGACTTTTACCTGGCTGATTTCATACGGTACGGCGTAGCATACCGGCCCAGCTTCACTATAGTTTTCTCGCTTTTCTCTCACATCGGCTATTTTGGTTTTTCAATGCAGCTCTGTCCATCTCAAATCGGTGTATTGGTCACATCTAGTACGCTACGTTCCATGAAGTAAGTAAACCTGGAGCTTAAATTGTAAGCCATGCGTCAGGGTAATAGAATACTCATGTCCATAATTTTTAATTTTATTTTTATAGAATAAAGGTAATAAACGAGCACATAGTCCAACTAATGATAAATGAATGCTGTGGCCCATAGACATCTTCGTCTATCTTCAATTAAGATTTGATATTCTGATGCGTTATCACCTCTGAGGACTAAGGTGGAGTGCCTCATTTCTATTAAAAACAGCTTTCGGATCTCTTTACTCACCATACGAATAACATCAGCATCAAGCTGCTGTTTTACGCTGGTATTATATGCGGGCGTGGTCCATCCCCAGTCGAGCCGTCCTATTCGTGTTATAACCATACCATAGCTGCAGCATGGCTCCACCACGTGAGAAAATTAATGTTTAATGTTAGTAGAAGGTCGCAATTGTTCAGTTCTTTCACATATTTTTCATAGTTCTTCTAGGCAGTTTGGTACCTCGATAATTTGATTGGTATTTGAAACCAGCTAGCCAAATAAAGTTTGAAAAATGGATGCAGGTGGCTCAGGAACGTACTTTGTGACGTTCTTTGGAGGCCTATGTTCAGTAGTGGACTTGTGATGAGCTGTAACGATGATGAAAAAATAAACTAGATTACTTATTCCGCCACTCTGCCTTAAATTTGTATAACAAAAACGTTTTTTTTTTGTTAAAAGATGATAGATGATTGATAGATATCAAATAACATAATGCATTCATTGCGCCACTCAGACAAAACAAAAATATAGGCCCAGTGCACACACGTCGCGAAGCGTTGTCAAATTGAAAACAAAAGAAAGAAAAATGAAATGGAATGAACAATCCCAAAACATGCCTCAAAGTGGATCGAGTATATAAATTCGAGTATTCGTTTTGCCTCTAATATCGATATGAAAAAAATGTCGATGGCATTCGTTGCCTTGAACAAACAAGTGTATTGGCGTATCCTTTGCGTAGCTTTTTTCTTTTCTTGTAACTGTCATTGTTACACGTATGATCTGTATTTTTATTGCATGTGAGTATTTTGTTATAACGTGGAAAATAAAAAGGTCGTGTTTTGTTTTTCAAGTATTGTTCAGATTTTTATTCCTTGTTAATTTTCATGCCGAGATCCCCGCGTTCATTTTTTTTTGATTTTACAACAAATTTTGAAATATCATAACTACAACTTGAAAATTGGTTTAGTTTTTAGAACGGTCACAAAGACGTGTATTAGCGTATAATTTTCTTCTTTTTTTTCTTTTCTTGTCACTGACATCGTTACACATGTGATCTGTATTTTTATTGTCTGTTAGTATTTTTTTGTAACTTGGCTATTATATATTGTTTGTATTTTTATTCCTTGTTATTTTTCATGCCGAGATCCTCGCGATCATTTTTTTTTATTTTACAACAACTAATGAAATATCATAACTAAGTACAACTAGAAAATGGTTTTAGTTTTTAGAACGGTCACAAACAAGTGTATTACCGTAAGATTTAAGTTTCTTTTTTCTTTTCTTGTCACTGACATCGTTACACATATGATCTGTATTTTTATTGTCCGTTAGTATTTTGTTACAACGTGGATATTCAAAGGTTCTTGTTTTGTTTTTCAAGCATTGTTCAGATTTTTATTCCTTGTTAATTTTCATACCGAGACCCTCGCGATCATTTTTTTTATATTTTACAACAACCAATGAAATATCGTAACTAAGTACACCTAGAAAATGGTTTTAGTTTTTAGAACGGTCACAAACAAGTGTATTACCGTAAGATTTAAGTTTCTTTTTTCTTTTC
>DWHP01003085.1:0-13740 GCA_018247895.1 Parnassius honrathi
TTCCTTGCCCTAAAACCCTCTCAGAAATGAGGGGAGGCCTGTGCCCAGCAGTGGGACGTATATAGGCTGTCACTTTAGTAAAACAATAAGATAAATCCATTATTAAATAATTAGTGTACGCTTTATTTCAAATATATGTAGGTACGTTATACGTATATTATAAATAATGACTTAATTAATAACTTAATTATTGTGTGAGAGTTGATTCTGCTATCGTGGAACTGATTGGTAAAATTGTTCTAGTCTATTTGCCTACAATTTAGTTCAAAGTATGTAAAATTTTTCGGGAGATGATATAGGTGTAAACTTCTTTAATATTTATTTTTTAAAATCGTTTCTTGTAAAATACAAAACAAGTAGTGAAGCAAGTTTGTAATGTTCGTCCATAAAGCCGAGCATTAGGAGTAACTTACCCCCTGTTTATGTAAGTATAAAAATAGATAACAGGCACAGACCGCGAACTAGTTTATTAAAAAAAAAACATCATTCGCCCAGTCAATCAACGTGGTAAAGTGACACGGCGTAAACCCGAGAGCACAATAATTGGCATCCAACGTCCACGCTCCATTTCAGCATGTTCCGAGCAACTTTTTTTTTAAATCCCGATATCTATACGCGCGTTTGAAGTCTCGCGAACAAAGGTTAAATTGGTCGGTATCTATACGATTCATCGTCGAACACAAACAGCTTATAATATGCAAATTATTAAGTTTAAAAATAAATTATTTTTTCGCTATGTAATATGTATGTTTAATTTTAACCTTTTTTTTGAATACCAAACGTTTCCTGCATTTCAATATTATATAACAGTATATAATAGCATGAAAAATGGTCTATTCTCATTTTTATACTTCATAGTATAAAGGTGAGATAAAAGACTAACTTACGTGGGGTGATGCCGAGCCGATTTTTATACGTGGTAGAGCCACGTTGCAACAATATTCTGGTTGTAACACGAATGGGTTGGCTCGACCGAGGAAGGACCATGCTCTCACAGAATACCAGCGTAAAATAGCGGCTTAATTCTGCTGTGTTTCGTATGGTGAGTGTAGAGATCCGGAGACCCTTTTTTACTAGAAAGGAGGCATTCCATCTAAGTGCTCAGGGGTGACAACGCATCTGCGTTTGGATTCTAAATCAGGGAAAAATGTAGATGTGTATGGGCCACAGCATCCTCAAACCATCAGGTGGACTGTGTGCTCGTTTGTAACCCTTATACTATATTTTTAAAAATGGACATGTTTTCTGTCTAGGTGTCCGTCTGGGTAACTAGTAGCTACCACCTTCTTACCTACTTCCGGTCTGAAGAGTACTGAGAGCCAGTATAATTACAAGCTGTGAGATATTCCAATTTAGTCCTCAGAGATGACCACGATTCTTTGTATGTTGGCTGCAGGTGTCCTTGGTAATCTAGTAACAACTAGTCACTTCAGTTTTATATAAAAAAAACTACCAGCGAAGTCCACAAAACGAGAACAAGAAACCATAACGCGGTAGAGCCACGCTGCAGCGTAATATTGCTGTAGCATGAATGGGTCGGCTCGCCGAGGAAGGAATGCACTCCAACAGAATAGGTACCTGCCTCCCAGCGTAATATACCACAATGCTTTTATGATAAATGTAGAGAATTGAGAACACTTTTCATAAGTAAACAGGCACTTCATCTTAGTCTACAGAAAGAGTGAGTAGCGACTTCAAACGTTTTGATTTTTAATCGGGAAGAGATGCTGTGGCCTTAATAGGTATAGGTATCATCAGGTAGACTGTGTGCTTGTATGTTTTCTTTAGTTATATTATATAAAATATACCTTTTTTATGATTTCAGCATCACCATATTGCAAGACTCTTTTAAAATCCAATAATTATTTTATGTAGTAATAATGACATAACATTGCTTTCAATATTTTGAAAAACGAAATAAAATTGACATGATAATATTTTATACCATAAAATTTATAATTAAATATATCAGAAAGAAAATCAACGGGTTATAAAGTGCAGGAGACGCCGCGACGGCATGACCGTCAGATAAATAAATCGAATTCAAGAGTTTGTCACTCAACCCCAGTTTCATGAGAGGCGTAAGAAGCGACTATGAGAATTAATTGCATAGTATGGCAACTACTAGAATTCGGCTTACTCTTCATGTTATATAACACTATATACATTAAACTCTTAGTAGCTCAAGGCGTAAGCGCTCGCCATAGATTTTAAATACAACAAGAACAACCCAGATTGGATTTCCGCCGGAACCAATAAAATCATTAAATTACAAGGTGAAGGAAAACATCGTGGGTCATCGAGTAAAGTCCGCTAACGAACATTGGAGCAGCGCCGCGTAATATTTCCCCATTACCTCCTCAGAAGTAAGAGGCCCGTTCAGTGGAACATTTGTACTCGTATATAGGCTGTAACATTTTACATTGCATTGCAGTTGGGAAACAGCTAAGCGCAGTCCGATATCGCATTTACTCTATTATACCGCAAGATCATGTTTAGTATAGGACCATCTACAGGCTGCAATTATTATGATATATTCGATACTATTATGTATAAAAACCCCTTTTTTACAGGATAGGATGACAAACGAGCACACAGTCCACCTGATGGTAAATGGTTGCTGTGGCCCATAGACATCTACATCTATCCTCGATTGCGAATCAAATGCAGATGCGTTGTCACCCGTCAGGACTATGATGAAATGCCTCGTTTCCAGTAAAAATTGTCTCCGGTTGTCTACACTCACCATGCGAAACGCAGCAGCATTAAGCTACTATTTCACGCTGGTATTCTGTGAGAGCGTGGTCCTTCTCCGGTCGAGCCGACCCATTCGTGCTACAACTACACTACTAATTTAACTTCAGCATGGCTCTACCACGTATAAAAGCTTCGTTTGCACCACCGAATAGTTTAAGGAAAAACAGCCTCCGCAGTATCTTACCACGTACTAACGTAGAAAGTAGCGTTCTAAAGCTTCTATCGCAATAAAATTCCATACTTACACCGCTATCAGTTAATTCTGAAAAATGAATAAAATCTCAGTTCATATTGTCAACTTCCGACCCACATTACGGAAGCGTTTTTATTCGCTAGCACCCAGCCTATTTCTATAGAGGCTTTACATTCGATACGACACCTGCCGAACTAAATAAAAAAATAGACGCAGTTCACAAAGGGTCGAAACGCAATTTCCACGTCCGCCACGCCTACGCTCCGAGTTCGGAGTTGCGATTGTTCACGCTTCGCTCTGTCGTCGATGGGCTTTCGGTACGGATTTTTGGGTCAGAGCTTTAGGCTTTTGTTACGCGCGATTTGTTAGTCTCGCTTGACATGTTTAATTTGGAAATACGACGTGAAACAACACTATTTTTGGCTCACGTATGCACTTAGTGTGTGAGGTTCGAAATCGAGAAAATGGTGCTGATGACGCAAAATGGGAATTTCCATTCGTGAATATTTTATCGCTAAGGTTTTGAACTTCTAACGTCTAATTTCTTCTTGTATTTTGAATTACATAATCCGTTTTTTTCCGGTTCCAAAAATTAGTATAGCAGAAAATATACGAATTATAATGTAAACTATGGAATTAGGGCAGCAAATGTCTTATTTCTCGAGGACCGTACCGCCGCGGTTAAGGGACTTCTTAAATAAAAAGTCTGCCTAAGCCATAGTTGAAACACAGGACTATCAATGAAACACATTTAGTGTTAAGACTCTGAAAGATAAAGTCAAGACTTTACAATAATTAGTTAAATTATAAAACGATCGATTTGTAAGGACGTCAAAAAAATTACCGGTGTGGTTTAAACACAGAGAAAGAATGAACGAGGTAAGAGTAACAAAGCAAATTTATCTTTCAGAAGTCAGTGGCAGAGTTCACAAGGAATACCCTAAACGGATATTTATTTACAAAATTGGCGATATATTGAAATTGTTCCAATTAACTGACCTTTAACCAACCAGCTTGTATGCGCCAGAATCGTTCCAAATGTTAGTTCGTAGTCTCTACCCACCCCGCTGCGTTCAAGTGCGTATGAGTTTATGTTGTATGGTATGTATGTAACAAAAAATCTAAATAGTATCCGCGACATATACCAATGTTGGCGCGAATTTAGACTTTTTAGAGGATATCTGAACAGGAAAACTCCACCGCGCTAGTGCACAGCGTTTTGGCAAAATTCACATGTACACGAAATATTTTACATTTCTCAGATTTTCTGGTTTTCCCACAAAGTTTTTCAGAGCAGAGTCCGAGACTTTGCGAGACTTACCTATCTTCGAATAATATTCTAAGACTGTAACTGTGTAACTGTGTGTTATAGAAAGCATGCATCGAGTCTCTGAAAACTATCACACCTTAAGGGGTGAAGTGGTGGTGTAAAATGTGCAGTAGCGTCTTCCTAACAACTAAAAATAAAAAACTGCGGTTGCCAAACTTCCCGCTTAAAGTGACAACTAGGAAATCAGCCAGCCCCCCCCCCCCCCATGATATTAATTTTTTTGGAGAAGGCCTATAATCAGCGGTGAACTTTGATAAGCTATAACGGTTAATAAGGAATATAATTTGTATTATTTTCTCAACATTTTATTAATTCGGTGGTGATAATATCTAATTCTCAAAATGCTGGTACACAACGTGTGTAACGAACACCGGACATCAAATTCTCCAGTAGTTAATTTTAGCCTATCCGATGCACTGATAGTTAATAAAGCGGGCACGTGTGCGCCATGTGCGAAATATGCCGGTAAATATGCAAAATAGTTGCGTTTAGGGAGGAGACTGGGGAAGCGTGGCCATAACTTAATTTAATTAAAATAAAATACACTAAGTAGAGAGTGTATTAAAATTACAATTTTAAATATTTACATAAGGTACTTTAATTTTCGTAATGTAAAATTATTTTGTAATGTTGTGAAACTCTAACGTATTTTTTTACAGGATAAGGATGCTTTGAGTTATAGACACCTACATCTATCCTTAATTAAGAATCAAAAATGGAGATGCGTTGTCACCCCCTAGGACTAAGATGGAATGTCTCGTTTCCAGAAAGATTGGTTTTGTTTGAAAGATTTACCGTACTCCTTTTCCTGGTTGAGCCGATGCAACGGTTTACAACCATAACATAGCTGCAGCCAGGCTTTACCACGTACAATAATGTAAAATAAAATATTACATTATTGTAAATTTCTTTATACATTCTTTTTTTCAACAGCTGTGCTTCCCTCAATTGAATTGAAACATTCCTTACATTCCCACCTCCTTCGATAATAAGACGTAAAACTGGGAAAACACAATATTGAATTCCATTATTGCTTACGTAATCTACATCCAAGAGCGAAAATCAAAGTAACAACTTTATATTATACAACAACTGTGTTCTACAAATAAACACATAAATATTATAACAACGGGCAACGTTGCGTCTGGGAATGACGGCCCGGCAAATTTTAGTAAGGGTACGCTTAGTAGTACTCCAAAACTGTCTTAATAACTTTGTTAGGATGGTTCAACTCGATTACTGCGATTATACCCCAGTACGCAGGTGGGCGAGAAACACGTTGAATTTCAAATCAGAAACAATTTTCGTAACATATCAAAGTTTGGAGTAAGAAGCTCGGACAACCTCGGAATGAAAGAATAAATATTCACATAAAGAGACAGTCGTCTTACTAGGATTTATTAACTCATTGTATCCCCGTAGAATATGTAATTGAAATGTATGTGCAAGTTTAAATAGACTCGCGTATACGGCGGAGGGCTTCAGCTAGACTGCTTAGTTCCGTGATAGGCACCGTTATGAATGCAAATTCTTTAGACGGTTCTACACACTTTATATTGTAAATGAATTAAATCCCAAATACATTTTGATTTCGCTGAAATTTCTTTGTTAAAGAGTACAAGCATTGATATTGGAGATGAAATGTATATCCGGTAAACACCCGGTAATAGACCTATCCGCCCGGATATACATTACATTAATGTGTGTAGCTTAAATGTCTTTTTATGTATCATTAAGTAGACTCTTTTTCATTTTTTAATATTATACCTCTTAAATCAATCATTAATGAGCACACAGTTCATCTAGAGGTAAGTGGATGACGTAGCTTATAATTAGCTACATTTATCTTCGATTAAGAATGAAAATGCAGATACAATGTACCCTCTGGGGACCAAGATGGAATGCCTCGTATCCAATAAAAAGGTATTCCCGTTCGCTACAGTATCACACAATCGCAGGCATAAGTCGCTATTTTACGCTGGTATCCTGTAAGAACGTGGTCCTTTCCCGGTCGAGCCGACCCATTCGTGACAACCATAATATAGCTGCATTATTATTGTTCACGTATACATAAACATATACAGCACACATTTGATTAAATCGGTTATAAAACCGGTCAATATATTGAAAAAAAAATCGGGAGATATATAATAATAGACACAACGTAAAAGAATAAAAAGTTACGATCCTTTTTCAGGTGGCAATAAACCCCGTGTTCTCTTGCAAACAATGACAGCTACAGCATATAGTACGAACGCGTACCGCAGTCACAAAAAGGACGCGATATTTGCACAAGGGCCTCGGTGTATTTGTTTTGCCACGATTCCCCGTTGTTCAGTGCATTGCGGTTAATGGGAGAAGGGCTCGGAATAAACTCGTCCGCAGTTTCATTTTCATTAGAGAGGGCGCTAGTGTCGTAAAGAGCCACCTTTGACAGTTGCTCTACTACCAATAGTTAACTTAAATGCCACCTTAATATGATAATGTTTTGTATCTAATTAAGTTTAATTGATATACTTATGAATACCCACTACCCCTTATTATCCCGTGGATGTCGTAAAAGGCGATAGGAAACAAACCAGGAGATGGGCAGCAGCATCTTCCTAATAACGACTAAACAATAAACTGCGGTTGCCAACTCGCGCGCCAAGCGTGGCAACTGTGGCAAATATCTACCCTATGTTAAATTATTACATATTATGTGTGCTTTATTTAAAAAAATGTGTCCTTTGTATATAGTATATACTATTATATGTGTCTATACACCCCTAAACACGTTTATTAGATGAAAATGCCTCTGTCTAATTTTCTTTACAGCATTTGAGCCCGCTAAATTATACCTCAACCATGAGAGTTAAAATTCTAGCGAAAATTGACGTAGACACGAGAAATACGACATCGAGGCGGTAATTAGGTTGAAACTGTCCTTTGTAAACAATATGCTTGTAATGTAACTTCACACAAAAGACTTCCAAATGACGCCCCTCTGTATTTTTGTTTTAAAAATTATACAATGGTCTTTACCACGTTGCGATTAAAACAATAAAACAATATGGAAATTTCTTTCGTCGCTTTGTTAAATAATAACACCATTTACCATGACAGTCTAGCAAAGGTCCAGAGTTATTTCTGTCAAAGTTTCACTCCTTGTTAATCTATAAATATACCGGTTACTAACTGTTACCATTCAAATCTTTTAAACTTATTTGCAATTAACAACTTTTTTTATTTATTATTTATTCGTATAAGTGTCATGAATGTTAAAAATTGCAAGCCTGATGCTCACATTCTATATCTCGTACAATCCAATGATTACCTTTTAATTACATTTATTACTTAAATTTACGTGGTAGAGCCACGATGCAGCTAAAATGCTTGAATCTCTATCAGATTACCAGCTTAAAATAGCAGCTACATTCTACTGTGTTTCATACGGTGAGCGCAGAGAACGGGCAACCAATTTAATCAGAAACGAGGCTTTCCATCAAAGACTTCTGAGGTGAAAACGCATCTGTATTTTGATTCTTAATCGAAGATAAAAGTAGATGTCTTTAGGTGACTGCATCCGCTTACCAACAGGTGGAATGGGCACTTTATTGTCATCCTTAACATAGGTCTCCCCCAAAAATTGCTTCATAAGACAGATTTTGCCACAGCTGCCAAGCGTGGCAACAATATACTACATTCACATACAACTATGGCAATTCAGACCGGATGAAAACCGAAGATTTTTTATTATTATTTTGAAAGTGACCGCAGTGAAAGTTGCCGACATAGTTCAATGTATCAGTAAGACAAAGAGGCAATTTGCTGGCCATACAGCTCTACAGAACGTCAGTTGATGAGGAATAATTTTCGAACGGCAGCCTCGTACCGAAAAGCAGTTGAGAGAGTATAGAGACTGCATCTTGAGCCCCTCCTTGACCCTCGGAGAGGCCTTTGTTCGACAGTAAACTTGTTATGTTGATGAAAATTAGTGTTGCCATGTTAACACTTATGTAGAGTAATCTATAAGAAAGAGAGAAATCAATCTTAGAATTGATTAGCATGATCTGTACGTGCTTAATATAGACTTAAATATTTTGTAAGGAAGACATAAGTTTTGATGAATTAGTAAAGGAGGACGCCGGCCCACACCGCATTTACCCTTGCTCACTTACTGGCCAATTTCAGTTACTAAATGTTTCTAAAATTAATTTAAATGAAAACGTTTACGAAATGATAAAATAAGACAATTTAACTTTTGAAACATAAAAAGAAATACCCTAATAGCTTTACAAAGCAAATATGAAAAAAGCTAAATAAAACTTCCCTAATTCCCGTCAGGCAAACGAAAATACACCCGACTGTATTTTCCGACGTCATACATTTCCTATAATTCCACTGGAGTGAAATACGATGGAAATGGACACGTAAAGCTAACAAGTTTAGGTGCTAAGCGGGGACAGGCCGGTCGCCATCATTATCGAACGGAAGGGTACTCGCAGCGAATTTAATAAATGTTCCGATTCGAATGCTGAAAACTGAATTCCAAATTACACTGGAAATGATTTTACAAATGAAGTAGACACTTCGAAAAATCGACACTCGACAGCACGGCATTTCGATTTTGTTGCGAACGAAGCAATCAATTTTTAATCTTTGGTGAAAAAACTTTGCCGATGAAATATCGTTTTATAATTAGACCAGGATTGAATAAAACTAATTATACAGGTTATTAAAATCTGTACGTCAAATTTAACTTCGATTGGTTTAAACAGCTGGTAATCATGCCAAGGTAAATCTTCTCTAAGAGACAATCTCTGGACAAGGCCCAAAATTTAATATTCTATCCGCATAAAAAATTTACTTCAAGTAATATAAAGATAAGATTCAAAGTTGGGACTACATTATAGTTTTAAATATTTTAAGTAAAAAACAGAATGAGAAATTTCAGTAAATGAACAATGATACTGGATGATTACCTTCGATATTTAAAATGAGTGGGTAACTAGTTTTTTGTTCCGACGATTGCCTGTTTTTAATTTCAAGCTTGTTTTCGGCTTGATATGCGCGGGAACATTGTTTAAACAAAAATTCTTAATATTGAAATTTCCAGTTAGATTTTTGCTCTACACACCGGCAAAAATGTACAAAGGTAGCAAGCATTTTTAAGATGTAGTAAACGTAGTAATTGTTTCCTTTGTTAGAAACACATTCGCGAGCGTGTGCACAACAACTAACCAATGTTTCATCCTAATTGGATAAATAGTATAGGAACACATTTAAGTCGTGATGAGGTCCTAGGTTCCGAGTCGAGCCAAAATTATATTTCAGACAAAATTTCAAAAAAATAATTGCTTACACATTATTCTCTATTGAAATCAACTCAGGAGGACATTCAATAGGATCACATATGACAAACAAGGAAACATAATATTTTATATATACAGATTAGTATGCTACAAAAGCTAACCATTAGATGATAATTAGCTACTACAGTCCATGGACGGCTGGAAACGGACAAACGAACGAATGAACGACCACCCGATCGTGAGATCCACGATCAGCTAACTGGCCATAACAATAAATGAAAAGAAAAATATTCACACCAGGTAGCCCATTCGTTTCTATAAACGCGCTTGTGCTACCAGTAGATTGATCAAAGTATTTAGACTTGAGCGACGAAATTGAGCAAATCGTCTTTACGAGTATGCGATGCTGGAATGTTTTTATTACTCTAATTTTATTACAGATACCGTACACCTACCGTAAGGAGTGAGTCAAAATGATAATTATGGTTTACTTTTTATTTTATTTTGATGTAAACATATTACTTATTTGGTTTATAAAATAATGAAAAGTACAAAAAAAAGGAAAAATATAAACTTCCATAATGTAATATTTTATTCTAACGTAGAACTAATAGCAGAACTAGGTGGAAAACCAATTTGTTTTAGTATCTCGCTGAGTGACTTGTAGCTTCCTCATCAGATCAGCGAAAAGAGCCGCCTCTACACTGGAACTGAGGCGATAACTCCTAGCAAGAAGGTGTTCGCTACCAAGCTGTTTCTAAATGTTTTCATACTAATTGTATAAAATAGGATATTGCAAATTAATTTTATTTAAAAAAGTCCCGTTGGGTTTCTTGCTGGTTCTTTACGGGACAGAGGTTTTTTTTCCGAACCAGTGCAATGGTAAAGCATAAATTACTTTCAATAAGCATTCTTATAATTCGTATTGAATAAAATGATTCTATTCTATTACTAATGATTTTACAAGTGCACACTGATTGTGAAATTAATTCTGGTGTATTTTAAACGATAGGATATGTCATAATTTCCCGCACGCTGTCTGGCCGAGTTCCGGCCTTAGATCTGAACTTCATTATTGGATATTTACACAATTTTATACCGAATAGAAAATAAATTCTTTTGCCATATTGTGAATATTCTCGAAATTAATTTCGATTACTGGCAACAATAACGTTATCAATCACCGTGTTAACCGTTAGAGACAGTCAAGTATCAAAATTTCATTGTGAACGCGATTGTTTTCGTTTTAAAAGTTTTTTGAAATAACCGACTCATTTAAAAAAGTACGCATCATGGTGACCGATTCGACGTTTAATATGTGCAAAGGATTGCATTCTATTCCTTTAAATAACGTAGTGAACATTATCCTTGTTATGACAGAATTCGATGTTATGGTTAGTTAAAAAAACTTAATGTTTCAATTTCCGAGAGGGTCTCAGCGCAAGGAAATATCCACCGCGCTGCCTCTATACGTGTTGATGTTCTTCACATCTTCGAAAAAGATTTTTTTCCTTTTTTATTGATCAAACATACAGGTTACCTCAAGATGTTTTCCTGCACTAGAGCACGTGGTAAATCAACACTTAAAACTGCGATTAACAATTTCATTGGTGCCCGGCGGGGATCGAATCCGGGCTGCTCGCTTACTATTCAATTTACAACGGGCGCTTAGTCCCTAAACTACCACGGTGAGTTAAAAAAGGGCATAAACCAAAATAGAGATATTGAACATGAGTGTTAACACTCGAAATAAATTCATTTAGCTTAACACAAATTCACTTTACAAGTAGCTCTTACAAATTGTCACCTACTTTGCGAAGCGATTCCTGTCTATATACATACATACGTTTGAATAAGGCATCGCCCCGCCCAGTATGCCCTATAGAGGTGATTTGGCCTTTGACAAATATTGGTTGAATAGAATGTCGGGGGAACGCAATATTGGCTGTAAGACGAGGTTTCCCTTGCCGTTTTATTGGAATTTCGAATTTACGTTCCCATCTACAGAATAATAGCGTTAAAGTTTAAGATCTCACGTGAAGTGGAGAGTAATTTAATGTTGTTTTGAGCATTCGTATTTGAAATTGAGATTAAGGGTTAAAGTTAGCGATTTAAGTCATTGAAATAAACATTATTTTTAATACAAATAAGGTTAACAACCAGATACAGTCCATCTGTTAGTAAATGAATGATGTGGTCTATAGACACCTAATCCCACTCCCTATTTAGAACGTTATGTTACCTTCAAGATTAAGATGAAATGCCTCGTTAATAACTTTCAAGGTGTTCCGTTCGGCTTGCTAAGCAACCGTACCTATTTCTGTTATCAAGTAACAGTTCATCCATCGCTGTTTTTTTTTCATAGGATAGGGTGATAAACGAGCACACAGTCCACCTGATGGTAAGTGGTTGCTGCGATCCATAGACATCTACATCTATCCTCAATTATGAATTAAAATGCAGATGCGTTGTCACCCGTGAGGACTAAGATGGAGTGCCTCGTTTCCAGTAAAAAGGGTCTTCGGTTCTCTGCACTCACCATACGAAGCACAGCAGCATTAACCTACTATTTTACGCTGGTATTCTGTGAGAGTGTGGTCCTTCCCCGGTCGAGCCGACCCATTCGTGCTACAACTATAATACTAATATAACTGCAGCACGGCTCTGCCGTGTATACCACGTATAATTATATATACAAATTTTGGGATATCATTCTCAGTGTACAGTAGTAGTAGTGTGTAGGACCGCCATGTCCTGCTCGCTTAAAGGTCCCTGCTTACAGTGGCTCGTATCATGTTCCCTTTAATATGGTCGAGCTAGGCCGCAACATACGTCTTACTTACTGGACACAGTTTGTCTGCTCAGGTTAATTATGTTGTTGTTATTATTAAGGTAAAGGCACAGTATATGCACAGTAAAAATTTTTTTTTTGTTTGGAGTATAACATTCAATGTCCTATAAACGCCTAGTGGGTACTAAGAACAATTATATACCATCAAAAATGATAAAAAAGATATAATACTCGCAATTTTTTTGGCGTTTCTTTTCTGGACAGAGGGACCTCATTTCGCAAAGTAGTATATTTTAAAAAAAAGAGAAACGATATTTTAATTTTTTACGACAAAGAAATAAATTTCATTTCATTGCACAAAACTACAACATCCTCAACTGCATCCTCTTCCATCCATAAAACGGGAAATGACGACAGGATTCAATCCGGTGCCCCCGTTACGTTTACAACGTCGCAGCTCGACAACGTTATTCAATGTCTTCCGGTAGCTGCGTGGTATTCTGCAGCAGAGTTAGGAAGCTAGCTTGGCTTTATCTTACGAATTGATCTATTTTTTTTTGTTAGAATGCGTAATTTCAGCCTTCGCTCGTAAATCTTTATACAAGTATACTGTATAGTCATCGATTGGTCTGTTAGTGATCGTACTATTTCTGAAAGATTTAGCCGGTTGAGGTCATATTCACATAATAATAGGTCCTTACATACGAAATTTGCGTTTTGTACGGGAGAAATATTGAGTCAATTTTTTTTGTAAAATATGTTTAATTAATCAAAGTATGCACCGTTGTTATCTATGCACTTTTGCCATCTCATAGGTATTTCATTGATCCCTTTACTAAAAAAAACCATGGGGACGAGAATCAATAAACTCTTTGAAGGCGGTTTGGACTGCCGCCTCGGAGTTGAATTTTCTCCTTGTAAGAAGTTGTCCAAATTCCGGAAAAAATTGTAATCAGTTGGAGCAAGGTCCCGGGCGTACGGTGGATGTCGCAGATATTCTAATTGTAGCTCATCTAACTTAGTGGTTGTTTGTTGTGCAGTGTGTGATGTGGGGTTTTCATGAAGCAGCAGTGGCCTTTGGCCAGAGGAGATTGGTCAATCGCTCTGATTGTCCAGTCTCGGTAGTTTAGCAGCTAGCTCTTCCTTCATGGTTTGCAGTTGCTTACAATAGATATCTGCCGTAATCGTTTGGCCAGATTTTAGAAAGAACGACACTGGCGCTAGTCCACCAAACACTCACAAGTAACTTTTTCTGAACCAATTTTCGTTTAGGGCGGAATTTGGCTGGGTCTCCAGGATTCAGCCATTGCGACGAGCACTTCCGATTATCGTACAGTATCCACTTTTCATCACAAGTAATGATTCGATTTAAAAT
>DWHP01003086.1:0-13739 GCA_018247895.1 Parnassius honrathi
GAATATAAAATTTAAATCAGGTGCGTGTAATCACTCTGGGAGCTTGTAACAAACTAAACGCGCGCCCAACGTGTGGACGTGGCGGTCAAACTCAGCCAACAATCCTGTGACCTTTTGTAATAAACCGATACCAAACGGATCTCGCGCCAGCTTGTGGGCCATCGTTCCAATACATACTAATGAAACCCAAATCCCCGCTCTACACGTTGGCCAATGCTATTGGCCACTACATTCGCCACTGTGTTGGCCAACGTGTAGAGCGAGCATTAGACTACTGACGCTTGTATTGGTTTTTAAAAGTACATTAATTTAATGAAGGAGTCTTGTGTAAATATTTCTAAATAACTCGACCGAAAAATCCGCAATGAGCATAAAATAAATATTTACATTTATTTTGTAGGTTCTGGATGCAGCTGATGAAACTATTGAGCAAACAACAGCAGACACTACACAGTGTCGGATTTTAAAATCATTGTTAAGTGAAGATAATGATGACAGCAAGACACATTTGTCCAAAATGGAAGATGAACAAGGTATCACGTTTTAATATTCAATGTAATAAAGAAAAATAGTACTCAAAAGCCAAGTAAGGAAAAACTTACTGAACTAACTTTATTCTATAATAGTTAGGATAACTAACTTAAGTGTGGCCCATAGACACTACATCTATTCTCAATTAAGAATCACAATACGGATATGTTGTCACCCCTGCAGGATAACATGGAAAGCCTATTTTAATATTCCCTGGTAGAGCTGATATTTTCATGCTGCAACCACTCTCCTGTGCACTTGAAAATATTGCTTTTTTTATTAGACAATTCAATGATGTTATGCAATGTCATCGTTAATTGTGAACTGATATTAATATTATTATATAACCCATTTAGGGCTGTACTTTAGGAGTGTTCCTATATAGTGGTGGAATTTTTCGCCAAATTCCACCCTTAAGGGAATAAAAGGGAAAAAGATTTTAATGTAACTATTTACATGACATTCTAAACATTACTTGATACCTATTCTTTAGTCCACTGAAAAGGGTCGAAAAATTAAACTTAATGAAAAGTGAAAGCCGTTTACAAATAATAAAAAATAATTAAATAATTTCTACATATGGAAATAGCTTCCACAATCAGAGCAATAATTCAACACACTATGTTTTGATACCGACTACAAGGGAATAAAATTATATATCCTTATAGTTCTTTAGTGTCTACTTTTACTTTTTATAATTTTTTTTAAAACCTCACCTTAAAAATTTAATTAAAAAATCCTTTCTTAATGAAGCTGTGCGGCTTTCAAACTCCTTACCGTTGCACATTAGATGCGCACAATCAATTGAACATTTTCAAAAACTTGTGAAAGCTCACTTCTTTCCTCCTTAAATAGGAATATATCATTCCTTTATCTCTCTCTCCCCTGAACTCACGTCGTTTAGTAAAATTGCTACTTTTTTCTCTCACCACCTTCTTCTATCTACCATTTTCTTCACCACTTACCATCAGATGAGAATTTTAGTGAAGTAATGGCTTATAATAAGTAAAAAAATCTAAATTCCAGTTATTGGAGAGCTTACTCGTAACGGCTGTGCAAAATGATAACAAAGATGTTGATAGAGACTCAAATAATTATTTCAAATATCCCTCCAGCAATCTCTTATAATGTTACATATTTTCAAATTTTGTAAGGTTAAAGTCTATATACGTTTCACTACTGGCGTTCTCCAATTTTTGAAAGCATTTTAGGACTAGGAAATGTATACCTGACCTAATGCGTTTGACGTACTTCACATGTTGGTTTTCTTATGTTTTATGCACACATGTTTCATGCAGATTTCCTTACGATGTTTTCCTTCACAGCCGAACAGCTGGTAAATCAACACTTATGATTGCTACAGGTAATTTCATTGGTGCCGGTGGCGATCGGACCCAGGTTGCTCGCATAATGTGAAATGTACAGAGAGCGCTTAGCCCCCGAGCTACCATGGTTCATATAAAATAATCATAGAATACTATAATACACAATAGAGCGGCTGTCAACCTTATTTTGTACGAGGTAAGGCGTCGCCGGGAGCACACATACAAGCAATTACTTCGTATTATCAGTTAATCACTATTACAAACCTGATTCGTTGTGTTGACAAACGGATTTAATTACATATTTATTTGTAAATAGCGTGCAATTTGGCATTTTCTAAATAATTTGCATCCGAAATTTGGAAACGATTTTAATGGTATTATAGTATTCTATGAAAATGATAAATAGAATAGTTCTTAATAATATTACATTAGTATGAGTACTCGGCGGACAACGCTGGGTTATGCGGCTAGTTTAATAGAAATTGAAGTCCTTTGTTTAAATTAATACAGTTAATGAGCCCAAGCTGTTGGGTAATGAGTCACAAGACAAAATGCAGAATAAAGACTCGATAAATGAAGAGAATGTTGTATTATTGGAAAGTTCTTCAGAAGATGGTAATTATTATTTTTTTCCTTTGTATATGTTTATCATAATTTTTATTTAACTGTCTTAGATTTACTTTTTAGTTATTAATTTTTTACCTTTTTGATTATTTTATTTACTTTTTAGTTTTACAGCAACAATTACCCCATAGGTGTCGTAGAAGGCGACTACGGGAAAAACGGAATGATTTTGTGGCTTCCAATAGATGGCGGTACATCGTCGCCGGATTTTAAATACACCAACTGGCGATGGGAAAGAGTGTCAAAGGTGCGGGACGTCACCACTGTCAAGAGTGACGATTAAGGCAAATCTTCCTCTAATGAGAGAGGTCCATGTCCATTAGTAGACTTTTACTGACTAACGAGGAGGAAGAAGAAATTGCCTTTTATATAAGTAATATTATTGCAGATTTGCCTTGTGACTTTGTCATAAGGGGGATTGAGTTATTGATACCCTCAATTTTAAAACTTTACTTTTAGTCTAATCTACGCAAATCGAGCTTACAGTATCTTACAGGAGTATCTTGGATCAAAAATTAGCATTAAAAAGTTGAAGGTAGTCTTAGTTATTTATGGACATCAAGTCGAACACCTCATGGATGCTGAAATGCGCCCGGAACTTGGGATTAAAAATAATTTAAAATAAACGCTATAAAATCCGTAAAATTAGTTTTATCAATGTGAGGTATTCGCGTAAATATCTTTATAACCTTATTAAAATAAATACACTGTAGGTGTATTTATTTTGATCCACGGGTTAAATAAGTAAAAAGTTAAATAGGTGACTTAGGGCCATACTTTGTGGTATTGTCTAAGAAGAACATACGTCTTTTTCGATGAACAGAAATAATAAATTCCATTTGGTACGATCCCGACACACCTTTCTCGCCTCTTCCACATCCATATACCTACGCATACATGCTCGGCGGTTAAGGGTACTCTTAATTTGGCCCCTTTTCAATAGATCGCCAATTTGGTCGACAAACTTTCGCCTAGGGCGTTCCTTACCGACTCTGCCATTCACTTCTGCCACATAAATTTGCTTTAAAACAAATACAGTGAAAATAATGGTAATTTAAAGAAAATAAAAAACATAAGCCCAGCTTTATAGTTAGTTCAGTTAGTATGCAAAGTTTCATGATCTAATTTAAAGTATTATATGAATACTAGCGGTTTATTGTTCAGTTTGGAGGTAACTCCGGACTTTTTTTTGTAGAGAAAATTTTACAGAACCTTATTTTCGTCTAACATTGTACTTAACATTAATCTTCAACTTTACCATATATTTATTTCAAAATTAATGCTGCAATATTTTCGGCATAACGGAGGATCTTGCTAAGCCATGTAAGGTACTATAGGCCCTTAAAAAGGTGGTAAAAACTCAAAAATTCGAGGCATTAATTTTTTTTCACTTAGCACCAAACACTGTAGCTGTTATGTGAAAATTATGTTATTTTTTTTAGTTCTTTGAAGTCTGATTTTACATTTAATTGAAAGTTTAATTTGATATTGTTTTGTTTAGCACCGTTCTCTCTTCATGAGGCCTCTAAACTACTTGACATGGGGCCTGTGCGTACCAAATTCCTGTCAACCGCAATCAGTGCAGCGCTTGCTAGGTATATTACTGGCGCAAAGCCACCTCGGTGCGGCAGGTCTACGAGCTCGCATCACAGTCAATGAACCGTGTCAAAGCGTTGATAAACCCAGAGAATATGACGCACTTTTCTACTCGTTTATGTAAGTCCCATTTATATTTCATGAAGTAATGCATTCAGTTGTTTTCAGTTAAATAAAATACCTCGGAAAATGCCAATTGAATTAATTGTCAACATCATCCATACGGTCTATCGAAGTTCTCTGCTAAACGTATGCCTCACAAGAGATATTGCCCCTTGTAATAATATTTGCAGTGAATATGCGAGTTGGTAGCCGTAGCTTTTTATTATTTTGAGTCGTTTTCAGGGACATGCTGCTGCCCACCTCTTATTTTAGATTCCCTCTGTTGCTTCTTCCTCTCTTTCCCTCTTACGGCGCCACTACACGGCGACATCTTGAATATTCCACCTAAAAATTACCCAAACCAAGGCTGTTCTACACAGCGTCAAAGATATGATTGAGAATCCACAGTAACTTAGCAATGTGTTACGGCGTTGAAATCTTTACAGTAACTTAGCAATTAGTTGCGGCGTTAAAGTTCTTGTTCTGTTCGGGAGTTGAAGGCTCAAATCCCAAACAGAACAAGAATTTGTATGTCTTACAAACAATTGTCCTGAATATTAATTTATGTATGTAGAAGTAACGTACAATAATAAAAAATAAATCAAAGTGTAGGATACGTCGAATCCATCATAATATATTAGAGGTATACTTGGAACTGCAGTAGTGTTTTATTTTATCTCTACCCACACTATCTTCATCCGTAGAGCTAATTAAAATGTCGGCAAAGGAAAATGACGTTGCAAAATCCCATAACTGAATAAATCATCATAAAATTGCCTGATACTAAACGTCAAGTTGGCTGTGTGGTGGCGGTTTAAGAACATTTCCTACCGCGTATTATTCTGTGGGTGGATGTGGGCGACTGACGGAAACCAACCAGGAAATGAATTTCTAATAGTAAATTTAAATAAAAAGAAGATTTTTATAAAACATAATTAAAAAGGTTCTCTAATTGAATTAAACAAATCTAAAATTTCGACGAGTCTCCGTAATTCTTAAGTACGAGATAACGCTTTGATACTGAAGGCTGCAGAACGAATGAGTCGGCTCAACCATGGGAGGGATAACTTTCACTTAGAATATCCGCATTAGATAGCAGCATAATGCTGCTATTTTTCGCATAGTAAGTGTCGAAAACTGATAGCTTTTTTCCCTGGTAAAAAGACATTCTAAATTAGTCCTTAGAAATGACAACGCGTCAGCATTTTAATTCTTATTCGAGGATGGATGGAAAACATACGATGAGGTGAATTATGTGGATGAACGCAAGTGGCTCGGGATCCTAAGGTGTGGCAATATATGTGGAGTCCTATGTTTAGTAGCAGACTTGTGATGGACTTTAATGATGGTGGTGATAATGCTGATAATGATGATAAACATATTTGTATATGAAGTTCACACATTTACTCCGGTAAATGTTCGAATGACTGAAAATATATATAAGTTATCGCATTTGGTAAATTTATAGAAAATTTATTGTTGCTAAAGTTATTTTGAATATTTTCTTTTTGCTTAAATTTTTATGTTATTGACATTTATTAATAATTTTTCTGTTTTTTTTCCAGTGGAGTAATGGCATTTTTTGCAGCAGTAGTTTTAATTTGTACATACATAAGACATAAACGATCGATTCGTGACAAAAAGACATTAGGTGAATTTTTTAAATTTATCTTATTTTACTTCTTATTTATATATTTATATTAAACATATTCCGTTGTTTTGTATTATTATTGTAAATCAATAAAATAATGTTGCAGGTGATGAAATCATCAAGGCGATATGTCTTAAAAATAACGCACAGGATCTGTTGAAAACTAATAAAGGTGGAACTGAAGTGTTTTATGGTATTCGGTTTTTGAACATTTGTTTCATAGTTTTAGATCATCAGTTCGGTATGGCCAACGGTGGCCCCATTAGTAATGGAGCTCAAGTTGACAAGGTACAATATGACTTTTTGATTTTTTTTTAATAAAATAAGGTTGACAAATGTGCAGTCAGTCTACCTGACGGTAAATATATGATTTGATTCCTTAACACCTACATCTATTATCGATGATGAATTAAATGCAGATGCGCCGTCAGCCCCGAAGACTAAAATAGGGCACCATGTTATCAGTGAAAAGGCTTGCTAGTTTTCAATACTAACTGTACGAAATAGAGTAGCATTATTATATTTTATTTCAAGGTGGTAATTCTAGTAAGGGCTTGATACGTCCCAGGTTGAGTTTACCCATTTGTACTGCACCCATAATACAGCAATAATGTGGTTCTAGCGCATCGAGAAATACAAAATGATGAGTACTTTTGCAAAGAAAACTTTTTGATTTGTTTTCTTTAAATTTAATAAGGTTTTAAATAAGAACTGAAAACTACAAATCATCACGTTTCGAGCAGTGTTGTGTGGTTTGGTATGAAGGACATGGCATAGTTGTATTTTAATTCGGTATTAATGATTTCTTATGATTACATTTACATTACATTCAATGCAACTAGTTTATATGGATTTTATCGCATTTTATTAAGCGACGTTTCGAGTACTTTACAGCACCGTAATCACGGGGAATTCAATTACCTATAAAGTACGCGTGTATATGTAATAGTGTAATATGTAAGGACAAAGTGACTGTATTTTAATAAAAAGCGATAAAATCCGTAAAAACTGGTTTATTCAATGTGTATTGTTCGCCTAAAAATAAGAAATCATTAATATCGAACCAAAATACAGTGATACTATGACATTAATTGTACAACGTTGGTGTTGAATTGATCATAAAACCAATTCAATTTAAATTCAATATTAAAATTATAGCTTTGATATTAATTTCTTTTTTCAGGCTGCGTTGTCGATTATGGGCCTGTTTATTTTACATAATGATCTATTCGTGGACACGTTTTTCCTCCTTTCTGGATTTCTTGCCGCAACAGGCCTATCAGCTTTTAAAAGGTTTCCTAATCCATTCATTTTAATTCTGAAGAGATATGTAAGGTAAGCAATCGCTTTTTTATGACATTTAGTTGTCATTAGTAATTTAAACTCAAATGACGAAGAATTTGAAGTATTTTCTACTAAACAAGCATACGATACCATATTTATTTATTTCTGAAATTCTACTACAACATTTTCAAAAAAGCCGAGGAATCCAAAACTGTTAACTATCCTACAGTTGGTAAACGGTAATAACAATTTGGATCAAATGCCCATTAGATATTTGGTTAATTTTCATCAGTTTCAATAAAAAAACGTTGTCAAATGTATTTTTTTTATCCGTTTGCAATGTATGAGAATTTGTAAAAAGGAATACTTAAAATAAACTTAAATAATTATGTTTTTTCTAGTAGCTACAGATATTAAATAAAAATACCTTATTGAACACGTAAACACTTCGGCTTAACAATAATTAATTATTAATCCTAAAACTGACGATTTGTCATTATACACACGAGAATATTATGTCCTTATCATAAAAACACAGTTACCAGTCCTCATAGAAAAAAAAACTAACGATTGTTATAAAAAGTTCTCGTACTCGTATGTCCTATTAACGATATAATCGACTTCTGGGGCAAATTTTATTAGCGTTCGGCCAGCCGTTCCAGCGGGATTGCAGAACAAACACCCTATCAAGCACACGTTTACTTTTTAATATTAATTCACATCATGAACTATAATAAGATTTAGAACAGATAACGAGAGGAAACATGCTATATTGTTCCCATGGAAAAAAACCCGGGTCGCTCGCTACACTTAACTCAAACTTGATATTTATGGCAAGCGGCCAAACCTTTTTAGCTACCATGGCTCTGAATTATGCACCACAGGTATTTGCAACTATAATAAAATTAAATGAAATATACAATAAAATATTACCATAATTTTACAATTAAAAACTAAGTATACACATAAATATTGTCTTAAAAATCTGTGAAATAAACATTAAAAATTAACAAATTAACTTAGTACCTGTTCCCGTTGCTTCACATTATACTCGTATAGTATAATGTGAAGCAACGGGAACAGGCTCAGTATTCGCTGGACATTATGCTAAGAACTTATTTTCAGCCCATCCCTGCTGTTCTGGGTATATTTTTCACCGCACGGAAGTCGTATTTAATTAAGTATTAGTGATGTAACCCTTACTACATTTTATATATGTTAAATAAAAAAATATCAAATTAAAATATTATGGCACTTTGGGTTTATCCCGTCGACCTCTCAGCGCTCATAAACCAAATAAAAATAAAACACCAATCCTGCAATATCAATAATAGTAGCTTGAGGTGCGGCTGGGCTGACCCGGGGTTCAATAAATTAAAACTACGGGATAATCCCAAAGTACCAATACTATCTTACGATAAACACACAGACATTCAGCCTAAAAAGACTTTTGTTTATGAAATAATTTCGATTTAAGCTTTTTTTTTTTAATGTTGCGTAATTTAGATTAACATTTTCTTTGACTTTAACTTCAGTACTTTGTTTTGTCGATGTTTACAGTCAGTAAATATAAGCGTGCCATCAAAACAGAATTGAAAACTTAGACATATTTATAGTATACGTCTCATAAATCTGTATTTGTTGAATAGTAAATTTTCACCAATTCAACTGCAACGGAACCTTCCAAATGCGGTTTGTTTTAGCTATGTGACTATAAGCACTAGCATACCTGACTCCAGCAGCGTAATATCTGGTTCTGGTCTATTGGCTCCAAAAATATGTTACTATAAGCAACAGATTTACCAACCCCTGCAGTATAACATCTGGTTCTGATCTACGGTCGTAAACTATGTTTCGGACACGGATTTTTGAGAAAGTGGCAAATCGTAATAAATTAAATAACCCCTCTTGAACACCTAACCTCCCGCCGCCCTACTTCCGCCATATCACCGTTAGGGTGCAATCAGAGTCCCGGAAAATAGCGCGACCCGAATTTTTTTACTCCGCGACTCTACCTTAGCCGCCACGAGTTGAGTGTGATCTCGCCAAGCCCACACAAAGATCCTATCCATTCCATTTCACTACATTCCATCTTAGTCGTCAAGGGGTGTTGATTCATAGTCAAGCATAGATGAAGATATCTACGGATCACAGTATCAACTTACCATCAGGTGTCGTGTGGGTTTTTTCGTCACCATAATTCAATAAATAAAGTTTAAAATACCTCTATGTTACCAGTGAAATTCCCAGTATGGGGACTACATATTTAAAGGATTTGCAATAAGGGAAATTCCCTTATTTTTCATCTATCAAATTAAGCTGCGAAGGCATTGAAATTTTAATGTTCGCAGAATATTTGTTTATAAGTGCGGCGGTGGCAAATCTTTCCATATTTTTGCGACGGAGTATTTAAAACAACTCTTTAGTTCATTGTTTTATGGCATGGAATATTCAGCATATATGAGGCACTTTTACGTGTATTTACTTCATGGGTATTCTTACGCTAATCTGATTTATTGTATAAACAAAGTGGATTTTTATTACTAATAATATTGCGAACTAAGCAAATTTTTATTCTGTTGCAGGCTTGCAACGGCCTTCGCAGTTGTAATTTTCTACGTTTGCGCCATTTACCCATTTACTGGATCAGGTCCGTTGTGGAACAGGGCCATAGCTTCTGACACCGATCAGTGTCGCAAGAATTGGTGGATCAACCTTCTCATGCTAAACAATTATATCGACAGCGAGAATATTGTAAGTACACGAAGGCTTTGTGACTCATTACCTGGGTATCGGAATGGCTTACTACGATACGAGTCAAAGATTGTGTTGCGTGCTTATAAGGACGTAGTTTTTTATACTTACGTTATTACATCGTTAATTAAGTCTTTCAACAACTTAAGAACACACGATTGGGCTAGATATGAGAAACTCAACTCTTAAGTTTATAGGCTAAATGCCGTGGTGTGGCCAGGGCAACGATACACAGCTTCTCAAAAATTTTTTTTCGTTCAGTGTCGCTGATATTCGTTTCAACATTGGTGTAATATGTTACAATTGTCGTGTATCTCGAGCATAGTTCTTTGGTGAAATTATCTAGGGTTCAAAGAAAACTATCAAAAAAATTAAAAATAAGAAAACTATTTGTCATCGTCATCATCGGTTTACTATACTATGTAGTATAAACAAGTTGAGCTCGTCCTTCTCTTGCCCAATGATTCGTCCAGGAAATGCAACTCATGTTCTTGACGCACGGAACAGTATTATATAGTTTAGTAATTAATTGCATTAAATATAGTTTTTATATTTATTTTAAATGAAGTTTTGTGTATCTAATTGTAAGTTTACAAGGCTTATAAGACTAACGAGCTGTAAAGCCGTTTTCTTTTTCAGCCTATTTAACTGCAATCCTAAATATATATACACTAAACATAATTATAGCCTGTATATAATGGGTGCTTTAAGGTTGCTTTATAAGAAACCCAGACCGAAAAGAAACCGTAAAAAACGTATGTATATGGCTAGAGATAAAAGATAAGTTCATTTTATCAAACGAGCTATATGCCCAACCTATGGTAAAATTATTCCTCATCTCATGTTAAACTTGCTACAAACATCAAATAGATAATGCTCTAAGTATTTAAGTATTTTAGGATATTATTTAATGATGTTTGTCCAGCTTTTGTGTAACTTGGGAAGTAACATTTAAGATAGATATTTTTGGATTAGTTTTCGATCAACAGACAATCGCGAGAGGTTCGTCCAACAATCATCAGGGTGTTCCTCAGACAGGACAAGTGACATTATTCAAAAAATTTATTTCAGTGCATGGTCGTTACATGGTATATCCCCTGTGACTTCCACTTCTTCACGGTCACAATGCTGTTATACTGGTTGTATAGAACGCACGCAAGGCTTGGTGTAACTTGTGCAGTTGTTGTATCTATCGCCGCCATAATAACGCCAGGAATTGTCAACTACCTTCATCAACTTCCTCCTATCCAACTTTTCACTTATGAGTGAGTATAAAATACTTTTGCTAACTATATAGCATTAAAACTATGGCGTATTCCGGCCGTGTAGTGCGGTATAAGAGAATCTACGAGTACTAAGGTGCATGAGGGTAATATGATCACCTTAAGCTTTGCTGCCCTATAATACCAAAACTAGGAGAAGTGTAGATACAAAAACACAAAGCCGTATACTGTAACTAATATATTAAGAAAAAATATAGCTAATAAGCTTTGGAAATAATTAGGAGCGCTTCTAAAATCAACTTTATAAAAACTAACTCCATTAGGCCGTACTAGAATCGACTAAAATATTTACTATAATATCAATTGTTAAAATGGCGTCGATAAAGCTGCGTCCTCTAGACTCTTTATTATTTGATTGACTGATTTAGAGCTATCGTATCATATAGCCTTCTATGCAAACAATGTTGTAGTTTTTTGAGTTATAAGAAAGTGGCCATATTAACCGGATAACCATATTATCCTCACAGAAAACTTCCAGCCTCAGAGGGAAATATATTAAAACTGCGGTTACCATTCCGTCTGCTTAGTGTTGCAACTATGGCCAACATCCCCCTAAGGGGCAATCAATGAAGGAGGTCTATATTTAACAATAGAATTTAATAGACTGTTATCTTAGAGTATACTTATAGCTCGCTTATGTTTTACCATGGTTTGTGCACGTCTTGCGTCGACTGTTGGACAATAATACTCTCCTAGTTGCTACTACTTACAGCCTGTCACAAGTCAACTGATGAACATAGACCTCCCTTGGCAAGTAATTAAGTGAATTGGAAGTAATATATACTTCAAAAATAAGTTATTAACAATTTCCATATTATTTTGGACAAATAACTCATATTCACAATATACATATTATTATATTTGTTAAGTCCAAACTGAAATTCACAATATCTGTACCCGAGAGATAGCGCTGTGATTTTTTTTAAATAGAATAAGGGTGACAAATGAGCACACAATCCGCCCGATGGTAAGTGGATGCTGTGGCCCATAGACATCTTCATTTATGCTCGATAAAGAATCAAAACGCTGATACGTTGTCACCCGTGAGGACTAAGATGGAATGCCTCGTTTCCAGTAAAAAAAGGGTCTCCAGATCTCTACACTCATCATACGAAATACAGCAGTATTAAGCTGCTATTTTACGCTGGTATTCTGTGAGAGCGTGATCCTTCCCCGGTCGAGCCGACCCATTCGTGCTACAACCATAATTTAGTTGCAGCGTGGCTCTACCACGTATTTAGACTATAAAAAGTCCGAAGTGAGAAAATTTGAAATTCGGAGTAAATCTGATTGAGTCACCTGAGAGGTTCCGGCTTGTAAACGAAATAGTAAATTATGCGTTACATAGTTGCGTTACATCCAGTCCACAATATTTCCGCTATCCCATTGTTCTCAGTACACAAACACTGTAAGTAATTATATAATTAAAAACTTAAAGTGGTAGTACTTTAATCTAGCTATTTACATAATTGCAAAATTTACGTAATTTCTCATGAGAAAAATAGAAATTTCAAAACTAATTAATCCTTCGCACGAATATGTATGTAAATTTCTTGATATATTTGGTGGAAGTAAGGGCGTGATTGATCTTTAACTGTAAGAAAAAAGTAAAGTACGGAAAAGAACAGCGTTCTTTTTTATAGGATAAAGGTGACAAACGAGCACACAGCCCACATTGGGAAGTGGATGCTGTAGCCCATAGACATCCACATTTAATCTTGATCAAGAATCAAAATGCAGATGCGTTGTCATCCTTGAGGACTAAAATGGAATGTCGCGTTTCCAGTAAAAAAGGGTCTCCGGATCTCTACACTCACCATACGTTACACAGCAGCATTAAGCTGCCATTCTACGCTGGTATTCTGTGAGAGCATGATCCTTCCCAGGTTAAGTCGACCCAGCATGCCACAACCATTATAGCTTCAGCGTGCCTCTACCACGTGTAAAAGTGTTCTAGTGTACTGATTAGAGTTTTAAGGATTTTGGATGCACTGGAACTGTGTAAATTTTACTATTCCAAGCCAGTGCTTGTCTGCTATTCCATCTGTCGGCTAACTTAACCATAGCCCATCCACTTTTGCCTTGAAGACTCCCACGTTATAATCGTATGGCAACCTATCCTATTCTGACGAACGATAAAGTAAACCGTTCGGTTCGAATGCGTTATAAATCGACAACGAAACGGTAGGTGAAGTCTGGACGAGCGTATAGTTGTCCAATGGTGAAACGGCGAGGGAGAAAAAGTTATGAAACTCCTGCGCTCACTCCCTTTTCTCTAACACTGCATTCTTGGCTTGAATCTTATCCTATAAACGTAAGATAGGACGATTATTACGAGCACACTGAAATGATCGGGAATAAAAAAACCACATGCACGATATAGCCAAATTGTATTTTATTGTTTTTCGAAGTATTGTCCGTTCAACTTAATGCAAAGTGCATTAAGTTGAACGGACAATAATTTGAAAATCCATTCGTGCAAACCAATCATTAAAACAGTAATTCCAGTATAAAGTTGATGTTGACAAAATGGCTGATTTGTACGCTTCCACAGCTGCTTCGGGGTCTTCAAACCGTTGACCGCGTAAT
>DWHP01003087.1:0-13737 GCA_018247895.1 Parnassius honrathi
AAATTTTACCTTTTTTAATTTTTTATCCCCCCCCCCCTTCTTCCTAATTCTATCAAGTTTTACCGGACATAAAATTTTTGTGTCACAAATACGAGTATATTGCTCATAGCAAACAAAATAACATTTACTCGATCTAATTTAATTAAACTACAGTGTAATATTTATACAATAAAAAAACTGACCACTTTCTTATCACCTATAGCAAAAACCAGTTAATGGTCTTGCTCAACTGGGAGAACGCATAGCCATTCAGCGATGAAACGCTATCAGATTTATGTTATAGAACATAGATAAATACATTATATAGAAGACTTGATGATTTTTTAAATATACTATAACTGATTAGAATTCATCATTATCATAATCACTACAGCCCTTCACAACTCCACTACTGAACATAGGCCTACACCAAGGAATGCCATAAAGCATGGTTTTCAGGCACCTGCTTACATCGACTTCCTGAAAGTCTTACCAAGTCGCCACTCCATCTAGTGGCGGGTCGTCCTACACTTCGGCTGCCGGTATGAGACTGCCACTCAAGAACCTTTTTTCCCCATCGGTTGTCTGTTCTTCGAGTCATACGGCTAATTAATATTAATAGACTATAATTAATTAGTGGCCTGGTAGTTATAGCGACCGACTATTGCGCAAAAGATTTGGACTGGAGCTGTCCGATTACAATTTAGTCACTTAAAAATCAATTATAAGAAGGACTGTCAAATCAAGGAATTACAATCCGAACCTACCTTTTATGTATAATTCTCCAACTGTTTTACTACTTATGTAATGATTAATTACCATGAGAAACTAAATTATTAAACCCGGTATATATATATTCCACCCACGGTTAACATCGGCAACCCTTTACTTTAGCCCCTGAAGGCGTGGCTCTCGTGGAACAAACAAACGGAAGCGAAATTGAGAGGAGCGCCCGGAACTGGCGGTATACCTTTTCATTACAGAATCCCTTTTTAATTACCAAGGTACAAATAAAAATTGTATTTTTTTTACAAGTAGACGTAATTGAAAAGGAAATTGCCGGTCGGAGCGGCCGCGCTGCATCGAATAAAACTTTAATATATTGCATAGGATGCTTTGATCTCAGCACTTTGCCAGCATTAAAAGGCAGAGATACAGAAAACTTTCTGTTTATATTTGCTTTCTTATATAAACAGAATAATTTCGCATTCATTTCCCAATTGTATTTCTTTTAAAAACTCTACGGAAAATCGTTATAAACAGAAAATTTTGAGGCGAAGGTACGTTTAAGGTAATCCTAAGAAGTAGCATAACTTATATACACGATAATGAAAGGGGGAAAATCTATCATCCGCAAACATTCACACAGAGACACGCCGCGCGTTACATAAATGACCTTTATGTCGTGACATACTGATTTTGTATAGGTGTCCTAATTAAGCAATATTTTTCAAAAAATGTTAATCAAATAATTTATTCTTATACCAAGTACTATAAGGTTGTCGTACAAGAAATTTTATTACAAGCTAGCAAGAAATATTAAGTTATTTTTATAGAATAAGGGTGACAAGTGAGCTCACAGTCTGAGCCTGATAGTAGTGAATACTGTGGCCCATGGACATCAATCCTCCATCAACAATCAAAATGTAGATGTGCTGTGACACCTAAAAACTTAGATTGAATGGTATACATTACCAATAAAAATGTATCCAGTACTCTACACTCATCATACGAAACGCCGCATCATTGAGAAGCTATTTCACTCTAGTATTTTGTGAGAGCTTGGTCCTACCCCCGTCTAGTTCACCCATTCGTACTGCAACCATGATATACACTTTTGTGAATACAGTTTGTTAGTTTCTCTTGATTAAAAATGTTACATGTACAGTTTGTTAATGTTCTTCAATAAAAAGATAAATTAACAAACTGTATGTAAGAAAAAGAAATCATCAATGAATTCCTTCAGCTTTAGCTCGATAGACAAAAGGGGAAAAGTGTTACGGCAAAGGTAAAACATACGGTCAAAGGGAAGATAATAAAGCGTTATATTTTCATTCTAATCCGTCGACTCGGGGTGAGCCGGGGGATGGATGGGGCGCCGGGAGAGGTTCGATATCTAAAATTACAAGCCGGCACGGAGTGCCTACCTAGACGTACACCGTTCTCCATTCCTTTATGTTCAGCTGCCACTTTCAGACATACTTTCAATTCAAACTACACCCGAAACGTTCACTTCATGCATAACGGTAGATTTGTAGGAAGGAATAGAATTTTCTTACGCATTGTATGATAATTACAGTTCCACGTATTTCCATCGGCAAAGCTATTATACGGAAGGATTTGACGTTATTGTTTTCGAAGTCGTTGCGTGGCTTTCTTCTTTGCATATGAATTGTGAGCATTATGTGCTCATATCCTTAGTAATGTGCCATATGTTGAAGTCATGCGTTGATATTGCGTATCTGACCGTGCGGTCGCGTGCCGAAGCACCATAAGGCAGTTTACTCAGTATTGAAACCTTATCGGACTAACACAGCTTGATTAACACCTGCAACTGCAGCAAACATGTGCAGAGCACGCTACGTACGTAATGACTGAACATTTTTTATATCATGTTATCCTGCCACGTGGCTCTATCAAGGAAATATGCCTCCCATATGTTTTCATTTACATAACTACATGTACATTCCGAATATATTCGGAATTAGAACATATTCTACGCGTAGACAAGTTAAATTTGAATAATTAGAAAACGCGTCTTCCTAAACACTCTAAATATATGATATTAATGTAATGAATTTTAATACGAAAATTTAGCTGTTATTTTATTATATTTAAAATCAAATGAGTAAAGATGACTGAGAAACATGTGATTAAGATTAATTAAAATTTGCCCTTAGCCCCTTAATAAATGTAATTTCCTTAACAACAAATGCCAGTCTGCTAAGGAAAAACAAGATCTGTTTATAATCGCCAATGGAATGAGCTTTCAATTTGATTAAATGTAAGTAATTGGTGAAATGAATAAACAGACGTTAATGTTACACGTCAATCTGTTTTGATTTTAAACAAGTCCTACACTGATTTGAGCTACCACGTCTTTTCGTACCTCAGGACAAAATTCTATATTTTGTCCTGAAATTTTGTACTTCAATTTGCTATTTAATTTATAAGAACGAACGAAGAAGCAACGACTATGCCTTCTCTCATTTTTAGATGGTTTTGATGTAGTTTGTGTGTGATTAGGTTGTTGGCGGACTTTGAAAGACGTCGAAGTATCTTATTTCTCGTACTTACACTTATCTTATTACTCATAGGTTTGTTAAATAAACATTTCCTTCACTGACAAGTTTGCACGCAATTCAGCGCTTAGAATTGAAAAGAACAATTTCATTAATGTTGGCAATGATGAAATTCGGGTTTCTTGCTTACTACGCCGTAAATTTAATACGAGCTAGTATTGAGCTACCATAGTTTTTCGTATTATTATGTTATCCAACTCGCAAAATCTTAATTTAGTTAGAGAGGCTTTTGAGAAAAAATCGGCAAACTCAGAATAAAACTTCCCTACGGCCTTCACGTTGTTAAGTGCAACTAAAGGCCGATTTAACAAAAGTCTGGTGAAAACTATCAATCAAAAAATAATTATAACCTAACAGAATATAAAAGCGAAAAAAATAAAGTATTTTATTCGTGCAACTGTAATTTTTAATTTGTTTATATTTTATCCTGCGAATAACTTTTATCTGAAGAGTGAAAAATTGAAATGAGAAGTGACAAACATACCTTCAGACCGATTCACACTTCGACAAGTACAGTAGCGAGTTAACTTGCGAACTTGGCGAGTTACGTAGAAAATCTCGTTTGAACAGCAATGAGCTAGTTAAATAGCAAGTTAAAAATTAAGTTCAATGGAATAGCCGGCCAGGCTATTTTTCGGCGAGTTAAGTGCGAAGTGTTGCCCTCCCGCGCGCCTCCCGCTACCCGCAACTAAACTCGCCGCTTGTGTGAACGAGCGAGCTTAGTTCAGTGCATAAGTTGACAGGATGCAACGTTTGCGCGCCAAAACGTATAATTGTACTATTAAATTTCTCTTTAACTAAACTCGCCACGAAGTTTGTACGGTACTGTTTATTGAATGTATTCTACTATTATATAAACATTCATGTTCTAAATACTCCTGTACGAATTTATACATGACATCTTCCGTCCATTAACTCAAATTATATAATTAAACCTGCTCGAGATGCTGCACTCATGAAAATTCTTAAAAATTTCTTTAACAACAACCAGTAATATTTCTCTGACTATATCATTTAATTCTTGACGTAATCCTAGAACCATCTTAAACGAAAACAAGAAAAATTCTGTAGTCTTGAAACGTCTACTCCAACGAACTCTATGAACTAATATCGCTAACTAAACTCGCCACGAAGGCATTGTTTGAACGCCACTGCCCACTTAACCGTTTATTGTCAACTGCGCTGTAACTATACTCGCTACTGTACTTGTCAAAGTTTAAATCGGTCTTACGCCCACCCGATAGTAGGAACTGCGGTCCATGGACACCTACTACAAACTTCATATTAGGTGGTAGGACGCGTGTCCTGCTTAGAAGTGCAGTGTAGTAGGACCTCCTTTTTCCTATTTCTGTTGCGAAATAGCAGAGCGTACACTGCTGTGTTCTGATCATAAAGATTACAGGCTGTGAGGGGCATTACATCTGGGGGCACGGCAGTGCCACCGCCAAGTCGAGCAAAAAAGCGGCACGGCCGTACCATATTTTTCTCGAAGCAGTTCAGGCGATTTTCGACGTGGACAAAACTACTTCTAACTTCGTCGTGGATAAAACAAGAAGCCTGAATTTTCAGTAACTAAGCAGGCATTGTATAAACACGGTATATTTAAAATTTCGTTCAAGATTAAGAATTATAACTAGTCAAAGTTCTAAGTTCTAATCAAAACTCTAGGGCACTTATAGCAGACATACATGTAGAAGCTGCAAATTCAGAATTCAGTTAGTGTTTGGTGTATAAATTAAGGGTAAACTAAAATATCTTGCAATTTAAGACCAGTTTTCTATATACACCAATCGCATAAATAAGACATCAATATTAAAAATCTTTTATGTTTTAAATAAATAGAATGAACTGACCATCGCCTGAAAACACAAACAAGTAATACACATTTTATTAAATTAGATTGTTTAGTGCGATTGGCAAGTCAATCTGTTTATTTAAAACATAAAAGCTTTATAATATTGCTATGGTCACTATATGATGTTTTAGGTTAGCTAATTACGTAACAACTTAAAACAGAAGGACTCTTAAGTAGGGACTGAATAAATTAACCGGCTTGGTATTAAGGGGAAGTATAACCTCAAATGGCTTAGCAAGATCCTCAGTTATGCCGAAAATATTGCAGCATTAATTTTAAAGTAAATATATGGTAAAGTTAAGGATTAGTGTTAAGGACTATGTTGACGAAAACACGATTCCGTAAAATTTTCTCGATAGAACAAAAATCCAAAGTTACCTCCATACTGAACAATAAACCGCTGTTATTCATAAAATACTTTAAATAAGATCATGAAACTTGCATACTAACTGAACTAACTATAAAACAGTGCTTATGTTATTTACTTTTTTTAAAATACCATTATTTTCAATGTAAAAAGAAATTACCGTTACGTACGGTACCGGTACGTTACATTTATTACCGCTTCGGTTTTTGAAAGTTGTGTCGCTTGCGATCAAAATACACATTACGCAACAGGATGACGTAAAATTAAAATGGGAAATAGCCGTAATAAAAATAAGAACCGACTCGGTTGGCGTTAAGAAACAGGCATAAATATGATAAACCTAATGAAATAAGTATCTAACGACCTATCTACTTACAGTATTAGTGATTACAAACATGTCGGTACATAGCATACGACGCGCGGTGAAGAGAGAGCGATATTAGAATTTGAGCTGAGTTACTATATACCCTTAAGTTGTAGCACGAATAGGTGGGCTCGACAGAAGAAGGACCACGTGCTCACGGAATACCAGCGTAAAATAGCAGCTTAATACTGCTGTGTTTCGTATGGTGTGTTTAGATCTAGAGACCCTTTTTTACTGGAAACGAGGCATACCATCACTTTAGGGGTGACAAAGCATCTGCGTTTTGATTCTAAATCGAGGATAAGTGTAGATATCTATGAACCATAGAATCCACTTACCACCAGGTGGACTGTGTGCTCGTTTGTCACCCTTATTCTATAAAAAGTTAATATACTCGTAGTTTTGTTTATCAATAATTTACTGATTATAAAAGAACTAATCAAATAAAACAATAAAACAGTATACGCAACAGCTATGCAATTTATTGGAATTATACCATGTGAAACAGTTGTTATTTCGTGAAAATTGTTACACTTCACAGCCTAGCGTGTATCTATTGATTAACACTGGCCTCCCGCTTAAATTACCTGTCGCTTTCGATTCTGAGCAATCTGTGTCCTGCAACTCGCTGTATGCTTCAATAGGATCACTATTGCTGCCTTAGAGTATACATATATAAGCAAGCTATGCTAGTGCTAGCCGACAGGTGTGTTTTTCGTTAAAAAAATATCTTTTTTTACCAACGTTTGATAGTTCTTCGAGATCAATTGCCTAGAATCTATGTCTAACTATAGGTAAACAAGGTGGATATCAAGTGCATCACTCATGTAGGATCTACCTGATATCACGACTTGCGCTCACGCATAGCCATCGAGCAAAGAGCGGGTTGTCAAAGAGTGAATCATTCGCAGACGCGTTAGGACAGCTTGCGAGTTAGGAGACTGACCTCGTCACGATATAGAATTGACAAAAAGATGTGTGTGTACAGAACACAGTACAGCGTCCATATGAGCAATCAAAACGATAGAGGGGCAGTTCTGACTGGGTGTTGGGTTGATACGTAAGTGACGCCCTTAAAGGGTCATGTTTCGGATTCTTAGGTAGCAAATTACAAAAAAAATCGCTTACGGAACGCCCACGGAACTAACCAATTATGAACTGCACATACCTGAAAAAAAAACAAGAATCATGATTACTAAAATATCAATAGCTACTTAACTTACGTTTATTTTTTGGTTAAAAACTTGAAAATTTATTTTGTTTTCATTAAATAACTTACGTAAAAGTAGAAGCTTATATATAGGTAGATAAAATAGACAGCCCACACTACTCTCTACTCCGTCACATAGTCTTCTTCACTCTGGTAGGACTAGTCTTCCCAACCGTCCCGAGAGGGCTGGGGGACGTCATGTTTCTAGAGCCTTAGCGCATGCGCCCCGCGAAAGGTGCGGGACGCCAATTGTTCGGTTTATTGTAAACGACTTAATTTCGTTTCGACGCATATTTTGTTTCATCTATTCGAATGTTGACCGATGAAGACAAGTATTTATTTTCTTATGAAGAAAGGATTATATTGATCTCAAATGATTTAGAAATAGTAGATATGTAATATGTACTTTGTTTTATATTATTGAATATTTTTAACTTTGGCATACAAAATACTTTATTAAACTACACTATGTCTTAGCACTAATTTAAGAAGCTATTATATTTTTAAATTGTTTAAAATTTGAAAGTAAAATTTTATTTCTAAAAAATATTCGCTTTATCTATATTTTAACATCTTCATCCAGCATTGTGATTGCAATTTACCCGCAAATCCGTGCACTAAGTTTGGCAAGCCTAGACGCGACGGTAATCCAAAACGCCTGAAGACTTAGAGATAGTTCAGACGCAGGAATGTTTAATGAAAAAGGATCATTAAAATCGATTTATAATTTACAAAAATATCGCAGAGATTCGTACAAAAAGAATTACATACAATCGAATTGAGAAACTCCCCGTTTTTTGAAGTAGGCAATTTTAAAAATGTTAATATTTATACGTAAACTGCGCGGAGATATTCATACAGTGGTTGCCTCTTTATATAAAAGTTAAGGTTTTTTTACGATAAGAGTGACAAACGAGCACAAATTACTATGATGTTAAGTAGTTGCTGTGGCCCATAGACATTTACATCTAATCTCGATTATGAATCAAAATGGAGATGCGTTGTCACCTGTGAGGACTAAGATAGAATGCCTCGTTTCTAGTAAAAAAGGTATCCGGTTCTTTCCATTCCTTTTATAGAAGAAGGGACAAACGAGCATACGGTTCACGAGGAGTTGTCGAGGGACTATGCTGCAGAATACGAGGCAGTGGGTTGCTTCTTTTATACAAGTTAAATTGCCAAACGAGCACAAAGTTCACCTGATGGTAAGAGGATTTTCTGACACAGACACCTAAAGCCGGCTATACATGTTGGCCGTGCGAAGGCGAGCATCAACGTATAGACAGCCCATTTGTCTAGCCTCGCCATTGCTGCAGGCGAGCGCCAACGTGTATACGGTTCGTTTGGCAAGGCTTGCCACCACTCGGGATCCCTCGCTACGACTTGTCCCCTTGGGAACAGTGTCGATTTTTTTGCACAAATCAAGGGCTCTCGCCTGCACCCGGCAAGTCGCGTATTAGTCGCCCATGTCAGTTACAGCTTGACGTCCGTCCCGGTCCCGGTGAGATATTGATTTAATTAAGTTGCAACTTTAAAATAATTTCGACAATGTCACTATACTAACGAGGACACCTTTAAGTTTTTTAATATTACTGCGGAGTACACTGACATAATAATTATATGCACTGGTTAAATAAATAGCAGAAGCTGCAATAATATTTACGTCGTCCATATCACACCAATTCTCGATGACGACTTATTACGGCCAACATGTGGATAGCTCCACAAAACTCGTGAACATTGGCCTTGGAATTGGTCTCTTTCGAACTTGACCAACGTTTAGAGTGTAGCACTCGCCTTGTATAAATTTGCCTACGCTCGCGTTGGCTGAAGCTTGGCCAACATGTATTGTCGGGGTACCATATCTGCGTTGACGGATAGGCAGAAAATTTAGCTGATTATGAAAAGACGACACATGGTTATATTTACGAAGACCATAAATGTATCTGACGCAGTTGTTAAGCAGACGATCCAATGTATTAAGATGACGTTGAGACAGATCTGAGCAACACACATCGACACAATCGATAACCGGTAGAATAAGTGACTAGACAATGAATATTGCCGGGATTACATCTATCCTACAAATACGTTTACACTTCTTAAGACATATATGAATGTCATTTGTCAATCGTCATTACTTAGCGGAAATAAGCAATTTTATGCTGGTGTTCTGAGAGAGTTAGTAGAGAAAGAGATATTCCTGCCCCGGTCAAGCACATCCATTATAAATATTGCTTACAGTAACTACACAGACTAGGCTGCATTGCTCTGTTTAGAATAAGGTTACCGTTACAGCCTATTAGTTAAAGTCCACCGATGAACATAGGCCTCCCGCATAGGTTGCCCCGTAGGGGTGATATTTGTCATAGTTGCACGCTTGGAAAGCGAGTTGGCAACCGCAGTTTTTAATAATTGTTGTCGATTTCCTGATTTATTTTTTAATAAATGGCTTTTGCGGCTCTGGGTTCTAGCCATTCTGAGCCTGGCTCCTGATTTGTTTCTCGCTGTCGCCTCTTACGACACCCACGAGATAATATGGGGTAGCGAATATTCTTACACCGTCAGTACGGTATATACACCTATACCCCATAGTAATAATAAATATAATGGTCGAGCCGATACATTAAAATATTGCATACATTAAACACAGTGGCTAGGCTAGCAATCTCAAACAGCAATGCGCTAGTTCAAATAGCAATTCAATTGAATTACAGTGCTCTGCCTGCTTGCAACTAATCTTCTTACTCACTATACATCTGTTTGAACTAGTTCATCATATTCATGTATTACTGCATTTCATCTACACGCAAATAATAAAACAGCAGTGTCTGTTTATAATGTAAAAATAACAGCTTTTAACTAGATGCGTATGAAAGTATACGTGATAACTATAACCAAAAAATAGTTTTTATAATGTTTGTCTGTCTGTTTGTTCCGGAATCTCCAAAATGGCTGGACCGTTTTTTTCTTGACTTTCACTGACAATTTTTTTAATAGAATTAGGGTGACAAACGAGCATATAGTCCATCTGTAGTAAGTGGAAGCTGTGGCCCATAGACATCTACATTTAACTACGATTAAGAATCTAATGATGGAATGTCTCGCTTTCAGTGAAACGGGTTTCCAGTTCTCTACACTCACCATACGAAACACAGCAGCATCAAGCTGCTATTTTACGCTGGTATTCTGTGAGAGCATGGTCCTTCGCCGTTCAAGCCGCCCCCTTCGTGCTACAACCATAATATAGATGCAACGTGGCTCAACCACGTATAAAATAGCTGATTTTATAAATAGTAACTTACGCTACTTTTATTTTCGAAAAAATAAAATTTACCGCATGAAAATTAAAACCCAGGAAATCCAATCGTTATGAATTCCACACGGATGAATTTGCGAGGAACAGCTGGTATATTATACAGTTAAAATAGCTTACCTCGTACACAAAACCGCTTCTGAGTTAGGCTATTAAACTTTTTCAATTTACGTCGGTGTAAGTCGCATTCCCAAGATTACCTATACATTCTAGGAAAGGAAAATATACGGAAGTAAATATAAGTATATTTGAAATTCATTGTTCTACTTCAATTTGAAACGTGAGCACGCGTTTCATAATACCAACGTGTAATACAAATTTATAATTTTTGATATTAAGTTTCCAAAACAAATATTGTAGCACTTCTCAGCGAAACACCATTTTACTAACCGAGTTCAAAACGAGAAGGTTCTGTAATGTTCTGTCGGAAATGGTTGAACGGATTCAAGTGATTTCATTTTTAATTAAATTGGCTTTTAGCGGAGGTTCCATATAAGATTGAAAAAAAAACCGTCCCTAAGGTGAGAAAATAGGGAATGATGATTTGCAGTGTGACTATTCAGACTACAATCTAGTTGATAACTTGAACTTGTGATATTTCTAAAACGACTCAAATGGATGAAATAATAAACTTTAAAGTATTGAGGAAGCTACTAATTGATTGAATATGATTATTATAATTGAGATTATGGAAAGTTCTACAATATACAGAGTTTAAAAATCCCGTGCTCAAATTCAAGGTGGGGCCCAAAATCAATTCGGGTTTTTCTGACCAGAAAATCGCCGTAGCAACCCGGAGTCGGAAAGCTAGCGGTGTTTCACGGTTTGAAAGGACGTAAAGACGTTGGTTGTGCGTCTGTAATCTCACTCTTATTTCTTTGTTTTCTATCAAAAACCTGCTGAACATGGGCCACTCCAACAGATTGGCTCATAAGGAAAATATTTTACATAGTTGCCACGTCCGTCAGTTGTCAAGCGCAGTGTTTTATGCCGTTTCCTGTTTCATATTCCCCTGTCGCCTCTGACAACACCTACTGGATGATATGGGGTAGTGGTTTCTATTACGCGGCCACTACACCGCTAAGTTCACTTATAACATATTCACGATGTAGAAGAAATTTTCACCTAATATAGAAGTGAAAGGGGTGGAGGGGTTTGTAACGTCTTAACAGAAAGTGGTTGAGATCTTTAAAATTATAAACTACTCAATGATTTCTAATTTAAGGGGTTTCGATATTTGAAATTAGGTAAACTATTTTTACGGATCTTAACGTGTTTGATTTTAACTTATTTTTACCTGATCGACCGACAGATGCTGTAGGGCCATGATGCAGCACTATTATAGTTGTTGCACGAATGGTATGGCTCGACCAGGGAAATACCACATTCTCACAGAATAACAGCATCAAACAGCAGCAAAATGCTGGTGTGTTTCGTGTGGTTAGTGTAGGGTACCGAAGACCCTATTTAGTGGAAATAAGAGCGAGACATTCCATCTTAGTACTCAGGGATGATAACGTATCTGCATTTTGATTTTAATTGAGTAAAGATGTACAGAATACAGTCCACCCGATGGTAGGTGGATGCTGTGGTCCATAGGCATCTACATTTAACCTCGATAAGGAATCAAAATGCAGATGCGTTGTCACCCTTGAGGACTAAGATGGAATGCCCCGATTCCAGTAAAACGGGTCTCCGGTTCTCTACACTCACCATACGAAACACATCAGCATTAAGCTGCTGTTTTACGCCGATATTCTATAAGAGCGTGGTCCTTCCCTGGTCGAGCTGACCCATTCATGCTACAAATATAATATAGCTGCAGAGTGGCTCTACCACGTATAAAGTAAATTACAAAGAGTAGTAGTAAGTAAGTAGAGTAGAAAGTAAAACTCTATGTGCCACACCACTAAGTGGACTGTGTGATAGTTTGTCGCCTTTATTCTATATAAGATAAAAATATTTTCCTTTATTGGAGATGTAGTGTAAAACCGTCTGCTAAATTGAATCAACAGATTTAAAATGTAATATTGGATAGATCGAATTCCAGAGAGCCGCAACGCAGGGAATTTAATAAACATGGAACTGCGCTCTCTCGATATTGCCTCAAATTATTTCGATTGGTTTATTGTGTTATAAATATGAGCTCGTTTTATTTGTAAAGCAAAATGCCGTAAGTAGTATGTAACAATTTCTTCTTAAAACCAAACCTCACCCGCACTTAGACCGTATTTTGAAAGAATGTTTCAAGCTACATAAACATAAAGTTTTGAAATTCAGATTTGAAACATAAATTACTTATTTTATAATTTTAAAGAAAATTTGATGCAGATTTTGAAATCTTTCATACTGTTACGAGCTTGGGGTTCGTGACAATAAAAACTGCCGATTGAATTACCAGAATTGACACTTTTATTACAGAACACCAATTACAACTTAAAACACACTAATAACAAAACTCAATTGTAATACTGATCACTTTAGTTCGCAGTTGTATCGCTTCGAAGTATTCCCTTGACTCGCCAATTTAATACTCACCCTGGTCGTGGTCTATACCGGCTTATATAGGGCCTCTTCTAATTAAACATGTAGAATATTCGAGTACCTACCGGTCTCGAGTGACTAGGTGTGGAAGTCTCTAGAAGAATCTTGACTCTCCTAGTTCTGCTACTCGATACTAGATGGCACTAGTGGTAACTAATGTCGCCATGTACCAGGAATTGATTAAGGCGCTCAACAATAGTTTGAACTAAAATGTGATTTAGGATCATTATTGTAGCCAGTTTGTGGGTTGGATCGTTCTTGCACAACACTATCCAATTGATGCATCCTGCTTATTAATGAACGAAGCTCTGGTGACCAACAAATTACTACTATATAACCATTCGAAAATAACGAATTTTAGTCCCACAAACTGGTGATGAAGCACAGTATTACCAACGCTAAGGCTATTGGGTTTTGCCTAACAGCCAACCCAGAGTAGTAAGAAAGGCCAAATCACTTTCGTATTTAAAAAAGCCTATATTTAGCAGTGAAATAAGATGGTAGATAAGTGTTCGTTTGTAATTTCAATAACACTTTTTTACTAAATGCATATGAAAGTATATATGGTACAGTTACCCGCCATAGTTGATGGCACTAGCGCCATCTAGTGTCAAGTATCCGACATGGGAGTGTCAAAATATTTCTAGAACTCTCCCAACAGCGCCATCTAGTATCGGATAGAAGTGTTAGGCTTTCTAGAAAGGTTCACACTCGGACTTTCTGCACTTAGTCGGTCGGGACCGGTGTTTACTGGAACATTCTGGATGTATCGGTGAAAAAGGCGTATATAAAGGCGTGGA
>DWHP01003088.1:0-13737 GCA_018247895.1 Parnassius honrathi
ATTGTGTGATGTTCACTCATAATGCATGTAACGACAAAAAAATATAATTGCTACTCTTCGCAATTTGCTGACGGTTACCTATAGTGACAGAAGTCCCGCATCTTCGACACTTAGAACATAATTTAAGTTTCGTATTTGAGACCAGAGCTGAAGTACTAAAGTACTATAATGTATATGGTACTTAGTAAATGTACTTATCGTTGGTCCTGTAAACGAAAGCCTGCGTGATTCAATATTGGTGCAAAAACGCTATAGTCAGCAAAACACTAGTTGTCTTTACGAATCTGTTATTTTACGGTTTGTCTAAATCTGTCCGGAAGGATTCTAACCTACAGAAGCATTACGTAGACATGGTACGGTTGCAGTATCTTCATTAACCGACTATCTTCTATAACTATCATTAATTATATAACAGTAATTATTCCAAGGATAAGGATGTTTCATGGGGTTTTATATTTCCTTCGCAGTTGATAACTTCCGCTAGTCGCCGATCGCCGAGCTATTAAATATAATATATATAGCTAAATAATTCGGCGAACATTATTTACTTTAAACAATCAAAATTATATAACTGTGTTCACTGACAGACGATTTTATAAATGCGTTTCGGAAACGCTACTGGAACTCTAATTATTAATAAAATTATTTCGATTTAAACAGTAATAATATCAGTCGATGATTATTTAGTACTTTTTAAATTTAAATTTAATTAACGCACACACGTGATATTATGTTGTTACGGCACCGATACTGAATGAGGATAATAACAAATAAAACACTTCCTTTCTGATTACCAAATGTATCATAATTTTCGTTCCAAATGGAGCTGAAGTTTATTGAACCCTTTATTATGAAGCAATGCTTAACTGCAATCACACTTGGTTGCAAGCGATGTTTAGTGATGATGAATGCTGTACGCTGAACTAGTAGAGTCGATATAATCAACTATACAGTATTACGCTATGCGTTGGTATATATAATATTAATTTTTATTTAAATGAACTGTACAAATAATTCAAATAATATCTTAATTTAAAAATAGTCTACAATAACAGGCACCTGAACTTGGATAAACCTGTATCTCAGGTGTAGGATATACGTATATATGGATGTAAAGAGACGACTGAGGTGTGTCAGGATCGTATGAAATGAAAGTTTGCCTACGCCTATGGGTGACAGGCGTGAGTGTTTATGTTATACAGCAATCATTTTTCATGCGTTGACTGGCCTAGGTCCAAAAGTTTTTGTTTTTTCAATTTGGACTAGCGTCGTATGTATGCATATATATATCGTATTCCACGAATAAAAAAACACGTTTCAGAAATTAAATAAACTACTAAACAAAAACATTAGAAACATTGCAGTTTATCGTTTCTAAAGTACTCGTTCCAGGTGATCGTGATAGTTTCATTATCGCTTTTTCATTAATCCAAGGTAATGTGTTTAATTACATTATATTCGAATTACTAAATCTTTTATATTTATTTTATTTATCGCTGACAAAAGAACTAGGAGTCGAGGCGAAAAAAAATCTTGATTTATAATTATGTCGTCGATGGATTGTATGATTCGTCATTAACACTATCATGACTTGGTAAGACATGCAGGAAGTCGATAAATAGAGGTGGCTCAGGACCGTGCTTTGAGGCATTGGTGAAGTAGACTTGTGACGGGCTGATTGAATAAATAAATGAATTATACAAACGGCATCAACTGCGTCTGTTTGCAAACGCTCCCTGGTTGTGAAATGCAGAAGGCGAATGCATGTTGCTTGTAATGGTATTCATTTAGTCGAGAGGTGTATGTTAGGGCACATAAGTAGATAAATAATGTCATCTGTTTCATGTAACATGACGGTAACTGGGATGGTAAATGGACCAATGCTGCACATATTTATATCATGCATGAATATATGTCGCACCTTAACCTACTATCACTGGCATTTTTCTTGATTTGAGTGCATTGTGCGTATTTTAGTAAACTGAAGTGGCAATGGGCCGGCCACATAGCTCGAAAAACCGATAACCGATGGTGAAAAAAGGTTCTCGAGTGGCACCCTCGTACCAGCAGGTGAAGTGTAGAGCGTCCCCCCACTAGATGAAGTGACGACCTAGTAAGACATGCAGGAAGTCGAGGGATGCAAGTGGCTCAGGGCCGTGCTTTATGGCGTTCCTTGGGGGAGGCCTATGTTCAGTAGTGGACTTGTGAAGGGCCGTAATGATGATTATAATGCGTATTTTATAAAATGATGTCATCAAGTGTGTGAGAGCTGCTACGCATTTTTCGTTCACCAAAAATCTTTCAGGGTTCCGTACCGCAGGAGGAAAAAACGCAAACCTTATAAGATCTCTTTGTTGTACGTCCGGTCGTCCGTATGACCTCTTTTCTCAGGTCAAGATAAAAGGACCAAGTTGAAATTAGTTTCAAATTAGAATCTACAGAGTACCTAGGTACTTCTAGTTGACATAGTATCATAAAATTTGTCAAGAAGCACAAAAGAAACCGTAAAAATGCTAATTTGATGTGATATGAAAAAAGTTTTTTTTATCACAACATTATTACAATATTTTATTTTATTTTATATTTTTGTGATTACAAACGTACATTTGCAGTTAGAATATCGACATTAGTGTAAGCCAACGAACGGGAGAACATTTTTTCCACTCCAAGGTTAAGTTTATCCGTTAAGAAATATAATATGAATTATCAACATACAAAATTAAGTTTTCACAAAACCCTCTGAGTTCGAGTCCTACTCACACTTGCCCGGTTTTTCATAATTGGAATTATGTTGTTAAAAACAAATTTTTTGTCTATATAGTTCAATCTTCCATTTCTATCAATGTTTGGTCATAATTCGAAGAAAATGACAATACATTCAAAACGTGCCAATAAAGGCGGAACATAACCCGCGATAATGGCGCGATATAAAGTACAAATTTCAGATTAGATTATAGCGTTTTTTACGAGTCTGTTAGAGGTTATATACGCCGAAATTACGTGACGTGTTTATAGTGAATACCAAATTATACTGCACAATACAACGTACAGACGTTTTAAGTATACTATGTTACACGTATAATGTTTCCTTTTTTATAGAAACTATAAAGGTGACAACGTGGTAAATATGCAGGAAGTCGATGGATGCAGGTGGCTCAGGACCGTGTTCGGCATTCCTTAGGGGAGGCCTATGTTCAGCAGTGGACTTGTAAAAGGCTGTAATGAAGATGATGAGGATGAAGAGTGACAACGTGGACAGATACACCTACATCCATTTTCAATTGAAAATGTATCTCATCAAAATGCAGATGCGTTGTTACCCTAATGACTAAAATGGAATACATCGTTACTAGTAAAAAGGATCTCCTGCTGTCGGTGGACACCCTACGAAAAACAACAGAATTCGAGCTCGCAATCTATGCGAGAGTAGTCCTTTTCATCTCCAATTCGTCTTGTTGGAGTGGTAATCTGCAGCGAGACCAGTGTGGCTCTGCCACGTAAAAATCTAATATTGGAAATAATTTCCTCCAAGAACACCTGCGCCGCCAGGCATTTATTTCTTAGACAATTTGCTCATAATTACTACGTCCACGTTATTTTCGCACTAGCGTCGCTCCACATTATCGCTAACCCCACTTTTGAAACTTAGTCACGGTATTTTCGGATGATTTTTAAACCTACTTGGTGATGCAACTTCTTTAATTTAATAAGTGGACAGAACTTCTTTTGTGTCTTCTCTGACACTCTAACTTATTTCTGACATCAAAATAGTAGTGCTTGAACTTTTGTGTAGCGGTTTGAAGGGTAATTAGAGAGCCAGTCTAATTACAGGCATTTTATACGTAGTAGAGCCAAGCTGTAGCTATATTATGGTTGTAGCACAAATAGGTCGGCTCGACCGGGGAAGGACCGCGCTCTCACAGAACGCCAGCGTAAAATTGTATCCACAGAAATCTCCCTATTATTTAGACTTCTGTGATTGAATATCTTTGCCGCTGTGTTTCGTATGGTGAGTGTAGAGAACCAGAGACCCTTTTTACAGGAAACGAGTCATTCCATCTTAATTCTTAGGGATGGCAACGCATCTGCATTTTGATTCGTAATCGTGGATAAATGTAGATGTCTATGGGCCACAGCATCCACTTAACATTAGGTGGACTGTGTGCTCGTTTGTCACCCTTATTCTATAAAAAAGACTGTAAGGCATTCCATCTTAGTCTTCAGAGGTTGAGCACAACTGAAGTCTTCTTTGTTTGAATTTGGCTGAAGGTGTCCAAGGATCGCAGTAGCCACAATCCATAAATTGGACTTTAACTTCAGTTTTATAAAAAAAATTGCGTCTAACGTTGTAGGTACGTCCTGGGACGAATGGAGTAGATACATTCTAGATAAAATAGATTCTCTTAAGTTATCAACATGCGGCTTTTGTTGTAAGCGTACCAGTAAATATAGTGAGGCGCAAGAGTTACCAAGGAGTCCTAGGTCCTATTACCTCAGACCTATAAAGATGCCATTGCTGATGAAGAGGAAGAGAAAGTGTATTTGTAAATTCTACTCGCATGTAGTAGCTATATAATGTCTATAAAAATTTCTTTTAAGTATCGAAATCTAATAATTAATTACATATTAAGTGATTCCTAATTACATTGTTAATTATAAATTTAACACAGTGTTTGCGTTATTGCAAGAAACACATTATAAGGTTAAATTATAATAAAGTGCATATCTGACAATACATATATTCTATCGTTTGTCTATCTAATACTTCATTGGTCTCTTAGTATCCATAGCCACAAGCAAAACTAAACAGTGGGTGTTAAAGATATCTGCATAGACTTTTTATGCATTAAGAAGTGTCAAGGCAATTTTTTCTTATCATTCATACTCTTTTACCTCTCTTATCCCAACATAAAAGAGAGCAGTATATTATTTTTGAAAAAAAACTACTTAGATTTGAAGGAGATTTTACGTGGTAGAACAACACACCAGTTGTGTTTCGGTTGCTTATACAAATGAATCACATCTACCGGGGAAAAAGCATGCTCTCCGGAATACTAACGTGAAACAACAGCAGGGGCTACGTATTTCGTATAGACGAGTGACGAGGGCGGGAAACTCCTTATACAGATAACGAGGCAATCCATCTTAGTCTGAGGACTGATAACGTATCTGTATTTTGATTCTTAATCGTGGACATAATATTTAGGTATTTCCAGACCAGGGTCCACCTACCGTCACGTCCATTTTATTATCTTTACTTAGATAATAATATATAAAAACTTGTTAAATTATCTATCTGAGTTTATTTTGCAAAAGATATTTTAAACACTTTTGTAACAAACATACATTATATGTACTGTATAATAGCGATATAAGAGGCAATAGAGGGATGTAAGGGCAAACCAGAAAATGGGTAGTAGCGTTTTCATAATTACAACAAGAAAATAAAAACTGTGTTGCTATCCCGCCTGCAAAGTGTGGCAACTATGGCATCCCCCCCGTTCCCCTCCTGTGAAGTGATTTATTGAGGAGACTTTTGTTCAGCGCTGGACTTTTAATAGGCTGCAATGATGATGATGAAACTGATAGAATATTAATTCTCCTTAATTGCGTAAATGTCATACTCTTTATAACTTCAATCTAAAGTACATTAGCAAAGATATTTCATTTAAAAAACATAGCTGACTAATAAAACAAAAGACAAGTAACAATGAAATGTTTGATCGTGATCGTGACATTTGTATAAAATTTTATGATCGATATTAAATTAAATTACTCCAACAGTGAATTAATAATTTATGTCACCCATTACCATCATACATTATAGTACTGAAAAGTAGTGGTTATTATATAGTATAAATTAAGATATCAATACATGGCTTCAGGTGGAAACGACATTTAAACTTTGTATTTATTTATTTATTTTAACTATATTGTACCACAATTCACAAAGGCGTTACACCATAAGACGTTTGTCACTAGATAACCTATTAAAATATCCTATACATATCAACTTATCAATGGCAAATTGTTAAACTTTCTAATCTGATTCTAAATTTGAGTCTAAAATGCTTTTATTTATTGTATTTCTGATTACTCTAAAGAAACCGTAGAGACAAGCGGAAACAGTCTACATCGTGTTAAGTTAAATCGCAGCTCATGGACTCTTGCAAACAAATTCAAACAAGGAGGCTCATAGATACGGTGTAATGTGAATGAATCATTCAATATTCATTACTACATTAATATTGTTACGAGCTTGAGGTTCGTGACAATAAAAACTGCCGATTGAATCACCAAAATTGATACTTTAATTACTGAACACCAATTAAACTAAAACTTAAATTACACTAATAATTATTCAGGATATACAGGATTCCTGATATGGAGGACTATGCACTTTTTGCTGGTGAATCTTCTGCTGACGTCTCACCCGGACGAATAACAGATTTCCTTCGATAACCCTCTCGATTCCTTGGCCATTGTCTAGTCCGGAGAGTGGTGCCACTCACGTTAACGTCGTGGTTGCATTCTACAGGCTGCCGCCGTGTATTATGTAGGTCGGACGATTGGGATAAGATGCGGTCTTTTTGCATCCTACCCTTGGGTAAGGGTTTGGTTCTCGCCGGACGATCCCAGCGTTGTTGTTGATTCTGTCGCTGATGTAGTATTTCAGGGTATGGAATTTTTTATTACACCTTCTGTGCTGCCCATTGGAGGCAGATTTCAGCCATAATTTCGGCGCTCCTGTAAAATAGCATCACGCTGTAAGCAGGAGTGCTACCAGGTCTGGGCTGACACATCAACGTCTCGGGATGCAAACACCAGTGCTCTTAATATAAGGGAAATATAATTCCACCTCCTCCATCCATTCACCCTGATCCATCTTAAGCTGCCTCATGGGGCTAGTAATGAAAGACCATGTTTGTCTTGTCTGAAGATGACGACGACGTCTACGTTGTGTATCACTACTGACAACACGCACTGGATGTAACTCTCCACATTTCAAAGTTTTGAGGTATACGTTATCTCCCGAACGCTGCCCAGCCGAGTTGAATCTGTCGAGTGACCTCTCGGTCGAAATTTGACTTACCTAGTTAGATAATTTGTCCTATGTTAACATGCTTGACATCGACTTTAAAGGTATGCTTCCAACACCTTAAGTGTAATATGGATATTGCAAATGGTCTTTGTCTTGTCCATGTTCATTTTAAGAGTAATGTATAAAGAAAAATCACTGAGATCATTGATAGTAGTGCTTAGGTATTTCCAACACAGCGATTCTGCCATAATGACTATATCATCGGTAAATCGAAGATGGTTTGCCCTTGACATTGATGTTGTATCATATTTAGTCCAGTAGCTTGAAAAGGTCTTCCTAAGTTTTGGTGATATAAAGTCACCATGTCTTACACCTTTCTGCAGTTGAGTAGGTTTAGTATTCTGGTTCCGTACTCACGTTGCCATCGAAGCCTTACTGTATAGAAATTTCAGCATCGACATACCGCTAATCGACTTGGCATTGCTTAATGGACCACCATGTAGCACTACCCAAATTTTTACGGAATCAAGGCTTTCTCATAGTCTTCTTACAAAAAACAAAATGACAGATTGTACTCTTAGGTCTTTTGTACAATTTGCTGAAGGATATTTATGTGGTCTGTGATAATATGTCTTTTGGAAAACCCGCTTGTTCGATAGGCTGAAAGTTATCGATTACGCGTGCGATATAATTTGTGAATACAGCGCGTAGAATTGGCTGAGAAACATAATCGGTTTTTAGTTCTTCATTAGAGAGTTGTTTTCATTTTTTAAGAATTAGGTTAATGCATTTCAGCTTCAAATATTCGGGATAGCCAGAAGTGCAGTGGTCTCCATAGTGCCGCCATGGAGGATGGAATTGAAAAGCTTTTGAAGGGCTTTTATTGCATCTACCACGGGGAGTGCTCTAAAGAATTGTTCGGATTAATTCCAGCCGCCAAATTTCGTGAATACACGTAGCATCATAACTCATGGTACCGTCCACACTATCTGGAAGCTTGGCGGTCCATCACTATGCGTTTTACTAAGGGTTTTCTTCCTCGTATAACTTCTCTATGGAATTGTTTACCACTGGCGATATGATATAGGGATCTTCAAGAAAAGAGCTTATTCCTTCCTAAAAGGCCGGCAACGCACCTAAAATTCCCCTGGTGTTGCACTTGTTCATGGGCGGCAGTAGTCACTTACCATCAGGTGAGCCGCATGCCCGTTTTGCCCCTCTTCTATAAAAAAAAAGGTTTGTATGTATGTATGTATAGTTCCAAATCCATTAGATAACTATTTCGCTATCTGATGACAGCAACATAATCTTTTTGGCGTTTCTTTTAGTCGACTTTTACTGGACCTATATGATTGCGAGTGGATTCTCTAACTAAATCTAATTTCAACAACTTCAATATTAAATAAACTACTCTATGCGGTCACTAGGACGATGGTACTGTTTAAAAAAAAGAATAAAGAAATGCACAACTCACAGACTACTTTATAATCGGTTCAAAGTGACTGTTACCGTCTGCAACCTTCTATAGTATGTTATTAAGCACTCATTTGCTGATGGCAGATGGTGGCTTCTCACGATCTGCATCAGTGCCATTATGTCGACATTGGCCGCGCAGGCTGCAGTAAGTGATAATTGTTGATATGGTGAACTTGACTTTGTGGCGTCGAATATCGACGGACGAAGAAACCAATGAGGGTAAACCATATTTATTTACGTAGGACATATATTATCTAAACTGAAAATAACACATGTTTATATCATTAAACAAATACCTATGTATAAATAATGAGGCAATATTAATAGCAAATGAGAAAATTCAATACGCTGGATTTTTAATTATTTGGTTCAAAGACAACTGTTCAAAATTTAATATAAAATTTCAGTGAAGTAATTATAGGTCATATTTGTTTAAGACACGCACGGTATTTATATATCTACTGTACTCCTATCGTACATAATTAATTTGTTTAAATGTATTATGTACGATAGTAGTAAATAGTAATCCTATTTAATTATAATACAATTACTGTCAAGTACTGACGGTTAGGTTTTCAAATTCGAATGTCGATTTCGAAGACATGTGAAGTTCGCAAACACGCATTGGGCCGGCGCGGCCGACACTTCCTTGCCCTAAAAAACCTTCTCAGAAATGAGAGGAGGCCTGTGCCTAGCAATGGGACATATATTGGCTGTAACTTTTACTGACGGCTAGGTTAAGCTGTGGCTAAGCGTTTGGCTGCGCAGCTGTCGGGCCGCGGGTTCGAGTTCCACACGAAACAAATACTTGTATGGCCTTTAAATAACGGACGTACTTTTTTTGGCTAGCAGCTACGCAGGTCTAGAAAGACCAGTATCAATGCGACCTAAAAGTTCTATTGAGATCGCTGCTGTGGCTATAGTCCACTGCTAAGCCCTGTCTTCAATGCGTTTAAAGAGTTGCTTAGGTAGTTTATTTTTTAAATTTATTTGTCATTTCATAATTGAATACAAAAACAAATAAAATAGCATCCGTAAACCACAAAGGTTTGTTATTTACAAATGCTATCATCTACATCAATATTTTCAGGAAAGAAAATCAGAATATACGTAATATTACATTGTGTTGCAAATAGTTTAAAAATCGGGCTAAATTTATAATTTTTATAACATAGGTAGTTACATCTCAGGGTGGGCTTTTTAGGGTAGATAAACGAAATATCCCTTATTATAATGTTATTTTAGGTTTATATCATTATATTTATACCACTTAGTACCGTCGTAAATGGTAAAGAGAATAGAAACAGAAACTTTTTATTCAATATAGATTATATATAATACTTATTGGAAGTTACTTTTTTAATTTACCACTGGTTCGGAACAAAACCTCAGTTCTGGGAAGAACCAGCAGGAAATCCAACGGGACTTTAAAAAAAACATCTTGCAATAATATATGTAACAATAAACAACACAAAACAAATTAGAAATAGCTTGGTAGTGACCACCTTTCGCAGGAGTTACTATCATTCGTAAATTTCTTAGTATTATAATAACCCTTTTTATACAAAATTAGTTTAATAAAGTTTTGGAACTTCGTGCAGGTCAAATTTTGTCTATTTTTTGACATTTCGTTGTAAAAGCGTATACTCGAATGAATTGCTGACTCGAGTACTACTAGCTTGTGTCTGTAACTTGTACTACTGGCTTGTGTCTGTTCCTAGTATTTATAGAATGAATAAATATACGTATATCTAAAAATAAGTATATTATATTTTTCATAAATGTATTGAAAGACCAAAGTTAATATATATATCTTCTTAAATTTTTGTTTGAGCAACTTTAACATTTTAAGTCATAGATTGCTCTTGCCAGTCGTGTGTCCCCATAGCAAAACACCATTCGAAATTATGCTACGAAAATAGCTAAGTAAACTAGTCTAGCTGTTATATTTGCTAGTTATGGTATATGGAGGCCCCATTGAACTTTCGCATTTAGTGGGATTCAAAAAAAATGGTGGACTCAGCTCCTCTCCATTTAAAATTACATTGGTATTTAAATGTTTGACTTTTAACACAGTTCTAGTGCCATTGAAATGCAAATTATTAACATTAAACTAATATACTAATTTAGATATAGCATTATTTACGTCATATTATTTTGTCGTCGTTTTAGTTTCAAAATTATGTAAGGTAAGTCATTAACAAATACAAGAAACAGAAAGGGGCCGAGAATTGAACCCTGAGGCACGCCCATTTTTACTACCGTCTTATAAGAACGAAAATCTACACGTTATATAAAAAAAACAATATACCATTAAGGATACCGACCTCACAGATAACTTGTCCATTCAGTCAGTGTTCTCTGGAGGGTAGTTCTACTACTCGAACTTTCTCCACCTAGTCGGTCGGGACCGGTATTTGCTGGAATATTCTAGATGTTTCGGTGGAAAAGGCCTATTTAAAGCCGTTTAAAGCCACGATCAGGGCAGTATTGAATTGGCGACATAAGCCAAGATTTCGGAGCGTAATTAAGTGAACTTTAGAGTTAAGTGTGATTAATTACTGGTGTGATTTTAATTGGTGTTCAGTAATTAAAATGTCAATTTTGGTAATTCAATCGGCAGTTTTTATTGTCACGAACCTTAAGCTCGTAACAATAGTATATTCATTGGAGTTGAATGATATCTAAATTTCAAATAAATTTGTCGGCACGATACGCGCGCCACCTATTGCAAATTAATTGTACTAAGCCAATAACCTTCATCCAAGTGCAAGCAGTAAGTTGACAATGTTTTATCGCAATCTGGACGATATGGTAAGGCATAAAATACGATTGTTTGTTTGTATCTTATGCGCTATTTTTATTAATTAACATAAATTTTTGTATATTTATATTAATCCTAAAAAATGAAGCGATAAGGTGTTCTTTTGTGTAAATAGATTCAATAGTTTATTGCAAATATAGGTTGATACAGTTGGTGTTTACGTATTCATCTGTTATAGAATAAACGTGCAATATTCGTCGCTTTTTTATTAATTTTATATTAAATTACTTAAATATCAAAAATAATACAGAGATGCTAATTTAGATAATATTAAATTATTCAAGTGAATTTAGTTATTCTGAATCATGCTACAGCCAGTTAATGGTAATGGTGTTATTTGCCAGATCATCTGGACCCATTTGTGCTCCAGAGTGACTGTTATGTAGTACATATATTAAATATGAATATGAATTAATCTATATTTGCTATTTATTATTCTCGCGAATTTATAAAAATAAATTGAGGCCTACGAGTTGTAATGAAGTAAGTATTCCTTCTTACTCAATACGCTGTCAGTATTCTTTACCGCAATTTATCTCGAGCACCGAGCATTCGTCTTCCGAATCCCAAAATTTAATCATACGAGGTAATTTCGGTGCGAGAAGTTGAGGGCTAAGATGTTATCGTTATAACAACTCAATAAATTTTCTTTCTCAAAATAAACGTAGAAATACTGTGTTAGGTACGTTTTTTGTACTAATTTTATTTAACGCTGAATTTACTACGTGTGGTTACATAGCTTTATTATTTTTCGACATCGTTATTGTTAAAAATTGTTTTAAGGCGCCTGTAATTTCGCATTGCTCCGAATATTCCGTCGTAATGTGGTAATCGTTACCATTACAGCCGACTAAACTACATACTACTGAAGTACATACATATAGCCCTGCCCCATTTATTTCTTCACAAGGCTACGTTACTTTTTTCATATATCTACCAAACTTGCTACGCTTGGCGAGCGGGTTGGCAACTGTAGTTTTTTTTATTTTTAGTTGTTATTAGCAAATGTCTGCCCATCTCCTAATTTGTTTCCCTCTGTTACCTCTTACGACACCCACGGAATGATATGGGTTAATGGATTTTCTTACATTACCACTACACGGTAAAGTACACGGTTATCGTAACAAAATGGTAGGGTAACTAATAACTGCGATAGTATTTTGTTAAATGGTAGTACTTCCTTTTTGCCTAAAATTCCGTCTGGGTTGGTATCAACCTCCTTTATTTCTGACATCAAGGAGCAGAGCGACGAAGGTAGAGAGCCAGTATGTGCAGACTTTGAGGTATCTCAGTGCCTTAAGGTGGTGATCTCGTTTAAAATTAGTTTTATGTATCCATAAGCTACTAACATTTAGTGGGCTAGTTTTTACGTGGCAGAACGATGCTACAGCTATACAATGGTTGTAGCACAAATGGGTCGGCTTGACTGGAGGGGCCACTCCCTCACATTGTACCAGCGTAAAATAGCAGCTCAATGCAGTTTTGTATGGTGAGTATGGAAATCGGATATCCTTTGTACTGGCAACAAGTTCCATCTTAGTTCTTAAAGGTAACAACACTTATATTTTTTGCTTCTTAATGGATGATAGATGTAGATATTTACAGGCTACATCATATACATATCATATGGACTTTCTGCTCGTTTACCACACTTGTCACCGACCGTTAATCTACAGTTTTATGCCTCGTGATTTTGCCAAATCTTTCCTACGAAAAACAGAGACCACGTCCATTTGTAAATAATTACGGACTGATAATGAAGAAGGCTTGTAAGGATTCTCAATAAGGTACGGTGGTCGCAAAGCTTTATACATATGAACGCTTTTAAACACTTTAATGCGCCGTGTTTAAAACAGATCTTACAACGCCTGCGTGTGTTCGCACGAAGACCGTTTTCCGACATGTCTTTGCGGGTGCAGTGCGGGATTTTTAAGGTATGTACCAAAACGATACTTCCTTCAGCCTTCAGCTACTCACTTATCGGTATAAAATCCTGCAGTACCGAAGGTGTCGTCTTCAAGTGATGATATTTTGACGTTCTGTTATGTTTGTCGCCTAAGTAAAAAAAAAACGTTACTGACGTCATCCATATATCGAAAATAATATTAATTAACGACATTTTGTTGCGGTCCAAGAACTTTCCCAAGATTACGATTTTTTTTATTGATGTATATAATATCAAAAAACACTTACCAAGAGCTTTTGAATTTAGTGACTACAGTATTAACAAAGAAAATACAAGGTTTAGAGAATGTTCAATTTCTAGTACTAAAACGACGTGAATATATTGCTCCGCCATCCTATTTGCACGATCATGTGCGGTAAATTTCGAGCGGCCGCTGAATACGGATCCCGAGACGCGGTAAAACGAAACGATCCCTCCCCACTCCCGCAC
>DWHP01003089.1:0-13736 GCA_018247895.1 Parnassius honrathi
CGCGCACTTGCGCTGTCGCCTTTGAAGTACGCCGCGTGCCTCGTGCCGCTTGTTTATGGACGCCGACAAAAGACACCGCTGTCGATATGTCGCAATACCAATAGTTTGCACTGCGTGGCAACGTCGCTTTTTAATGTTCAAGGATTCAAGTTCATTGAATCATTGACTTAGTGACCCAATTCTATAGAGAGTTCAAATTTGCTTAAAATTAAAACTCTACTTTTTGACCTAATTACTGGACCGATTACGTTCATTTTTTGTATATCGTCAGCAAAGGCGATAACAAGTATATGGTTTCATTTATTGCATATATGTGGGACCCATTCTGTATACAGGGTATTTTTTAAACGCAAAGAAAACGAAGACAGATGATAATTCTAAGGATAACTTTGGTGATGGGACGAAAATAAAATCTATCCAGTAATAGTATAGTAGTATAAGTTTTTTTACAACGTTAATTTAGCTTTATTCGCGCTCTATCATGTTAGTATATATAAATGAAACGATAATTTCATAAAAAAATAACGAAAATACTTAAACATAAAACTAGCAATGGAACTCCAAATCGGCAGAACATCAGCTGATAGGGGTAAATGTACGCGCGATGCCAAATACGTGCGGCTCATGAGTAATTTATCTACTCAAGTGCGCGCGGCCCGCAGCCCGCGATCGTACCAATACCTAATAATTTGCAACATTTAACTAAATATCTAAGTTATTTACTTTACCTATTATTTTGCCACTGTGCTAGTTTCCGCCTAGCCAGTTTAACTCGAATTCACAGGTTAAGTAAACCAAATACCTGGTTCGAATCCCCACTTATGAAAATTTTACTTAAATTATTTAGTAGGTATGTTTATTATTCTGATGTATTTATTTATGTACCTATTCAGATCAAATCAGTACTAAGTTGTTTAAAAAATATAGGTATGAAGCAGCTTACCGATCTAAATCCGTAAATAAACCTGCGTTAACCAACCATCGGGTTTGGTGCTCAGCTTACGCTTTTACACCTTATGAACTCTCCAGTATGACACACTTGTTCTATCCAGACGTCTTAACTTATAAATTCGTAATGCACGGGAAACATTCCCGCGAGCTTCTCCAAGGGACATTAACGTGTTGCCGTATTCACGAGCACTATAAATATACGCATTGGGCATTATTAAAACAAAACAAGAAACAAAACGTAACAACAAGTAATGTCAAGTAATAACAGCAAAAATTTAATAAACAAAACGTTTGAACTGTTGCTCGACGCACACGTCAACACAGAACTGTCTCAAAAACTAATTTCGGTGTGGCATCGCCGCACATGTTGCAAAGCGTTGCCAAACCAAAATTAACCTACTAAAATTTGAACTATTTTTCAAATTCCCCGAAGGTCCATTTCAAATTCCCCTCAATTTTATTTTAAGTAGTGAAACAATTTTCAATTAATTTTATAACATTTATTTTGAACTAATTTTTTTTCTAACTATTATTGTTTACTCTGTGGAGTATTTTTAAAACGTTCCCTTGTTGCCACTAAAAAGGACCACAGCAGCTGCGTTTACTCTGCTGCAAAACAAAAAAATAAAGAAATAATAACAAGCATTAAATGATACACAAAAGTTTTCAAAAAAAAATCAGAAAATTAAATGTGGTGCAAGGTGATTATTAAAAAAGAGTCATTCGATATTCATAAGTAACCTAACAAAAAAGGTTCTTTTGAAAAAGGTTTTTTTCAAAATCCCCACGTAATAACAATCCCCTAAAAATCTCCAACAGTAAGTAATTTGGGGAATTCCCTACATGTTGGCAACGCTAAACAGGTGTAAATTGCGAGGCGACACGAGCCGGCCGGGAAGGTGGCAGCGCGTGTGTGAAAGGGAACGGTGGAGTGAGCGTAAATACAGTAATACCTATTGCATTGTTTCGCACGTTTTCGTACCGAATAGATTAAAAGAGTTCAGCGTCCGTGCGATTTTTGTCCTCATAATCAGCAAATTTCCGGTTTAATTTTCACTGCTGGTTTATGTTTGGGTATTTTCATATTTTTTTTATGAAAATATCGTTTCATTTAGCTGCACTAACATGATGGAGCGTGAATAAATCTAATTAAACGTTGTAAAAATGTTGTTTTTTTCCCACCGGGATCGATTTTATTATCGTCCTATCATCAAAGGTTTCTTTGGAACTATCGTCTGTCTTCGTTTTCGGGAGCGTTTCAAAATACCCGTTATGTCAATTAACTTAATTGGGCTTTCAGTTAACAACCTAATTTAATAGCCTAGCTTTTTACTAAATGGCGCCATTCAACTTGCAACCTGAACGATATTCAATTGATGCGTTTAATACACCTATCTTGTAATATCATGAACAATAGGTCTTGTAGGTCGCCCAAAAACCAGCGACTGTTTAATTGAATTAAATTAATAGGGTGACCATGTCAAATAATATCGCTATAATAATAATTGAGCTAGTTGGCAATAGAGCGACATGGGTCACTGGCGTATCGGAAGAAAGTAGCCATACGCAGGCGTTCCCCTCTGTTAAATAACAAGTTCACGCGGTCCTATGCGTACAAAAATCTAGTTGCAGCCTTACTGCTCACTAGACTTAATCTAGTAGCGCGGTTGAATCAAAGTCCTAAAAAAATGCCGAATTGTTCAGTTTTTTGCTGCAAAGACAGATCTGCTATTTCAAATTTACAAAAAAGATGGCATTAACTATTATTGTATTATATTATATATAAATAATTTTTATTCATATTTTTGCTATTTACTTCTTTTTAAACTTAAAAATTACAATAATAACGGCCGCGTTGTTTCGAATTATTTTACCAACACAGGCCGTTCGTCCTCACAAAATGTGTAGATTGGTCGAGCGGATGCTCCGAGCCTGTATCCAAGTTTTCGCTGTTACTGAGCGATACCGTTTTGATGTCGTTGTTCGAATTATTGTGTATGAGTTTCGTAGTGACAGACGATTGGTATTGTGTGCGCAGATTTGCCCCCGCAAATTATAGCAGACAGTCCTGTATCGAGAAAAACTTTTGCTTTCTTTTGCGTTGTCTTATTTTGTTCGTATACGTGACAACGAAGTTTTCTTTGAGTTTGAGTGATTAATTTAACTTCGATTGCTATTAATTTGTATCGACGAGTTGTTTGGGTGGCATTTTGATATCGTACAAAGAAATTTTGCTTGTCGGGTGGAACGCTAAAACTTTGTGATCCGGTACGAGATCGCGTTCCTCTTCGATTATAGTTTTGTGCTAAGTAACTTGAGTTCAGATAACGGTGAAAACCCACTGGAGTGATTGCAACTTGTGAAGCAGGGCAACGCATGTGGGTCTGCTAGCCGATTACATCGGTGACGTCAGGTCACATCACACCTTCTTACACCACTTACTGCCTACCTTTTACTTACCCCTGACGATACCTTGCGGTCGACCCTACCTACGGAACTCGGTAAGTTTGTGTTTGCTTACACAGCCATTAGATAATAATTATCCATAGGCCATTCAAGCCCGAACCCTCGGGTTGCCCGTCGAGTTGGGTTACTGATGGGCCTAGGGCCCAGTCGACGTTTGTCGGGGCAACTGAGGGCCGTAACAATCAGCATTAGGTGACTCAGCTCCATCACGCGCAACAATTTTTAGGTGGTTTGCTAAATTCAAAAGGGATAGAATTAACCTTAAAGATATCCAAAGAACCAGGGCTCCGAAAACAGCAGTAATGGCAAAAAACGTATGGACTACTGAAATGCTCGTACGAGAAGACTCACGAATCACATATACGGACTTCGAAATGATTGTAGGCGTTAGTCCGGGGATCATTCATACCATCCTACATCAACATCTTGGAGTGAAGAAGCTTTGTTGTGTTGAAGCTTTGTGTTGAAAGCGAAAAACAGACTCGTGTGAATTGGTGCCATGAAATGCGTTTACGTTTTGAAAACGTGAATCTAGGTGTGTTTCATAAACCGTTACTGATGACGAGACATGGATCTATCAGTATGATCCGGAAAATAAAAGGCAATTATAAGGTATGGGTCTATTCAGAAGGACAGTTACCGACAAAACTGCAAAGACCTCGCAACGTCGGCAAAAAAATAGTAGCTAGTTTTTTTTTCGCGAAGCGGACATTTGTCGGCGTCAATGCTGGAAAATTGTGCACAACTCTAAATGTTTTTGCATCACCCAAAGCTTTTCGAGCTGTGCGGGAGAATAGACCAAAGATCGGGCTTCGAGAAATCATGCTGCATCACGATAACGGTATGTGTAGAGGACACATACCTCCCTTAGAACAAAAGCATTTATTGAGGAATCTGGTGTTAAAACACTAAGTCACCCAGCCAACAGCCCTTACTTAGCTTCTTGTGATTTCTTTTTGTTCCCCAGAGTCAAAGAAAAATAAAAAGCGCCGAAGAAGCCGTGGCTGCCTACGAAGAAGCGATTTCCGACCTGTCAGATGAAGACTGGCAAAAGTTTTTTTAGAGTTGGTTTGGGCGAATGGAACTTTGTGTAGAGCATGATTGAGAGTATTTTGAAAAGATGTAAAATAAATATTAATAGTATCTAGAATACTTTTTGTATATCTCAAAACTTATTGAGTGTCCGACGTAAAGGAGAATATCAATGGATACGTTTAACTATAAATTAGAAAACACAGTAAATTGTTTAGCGCGGATAGCTCGATGTGGTTTGAGATACTCGCTCCTCGCGTGGAGCCGCTTGCCGCCCGCGCACTCACTGCGGCCAATTGTATTAACGATGTATGCCGTAAGTTGCCCGTGCGCTCCCCGCGCTAACCAACCCACGCCCGCCACCGCGTCCACCCCGCACCCTTGTGGTTACCATGGACACTCAGCGGTAGACTTTGAGCTTGGCCAGACTGCAGACGCGAGTGCGGGACGCGGCTCAGGTGCGGGTACGGGCGCGACGTGACTGTCCGCAGTCGAGTTCGGCTTCGTTCCTAGTTTTCCTGTGATCAGTGTTTGTCAAACTATAATACGGATGAAGAAAACTTATTTTTACTGGAAAGTTTTAACTTTAAATGGCAAATTCTACAAGTGAAAATGGAATTAATGAAATCAATTTACCCGGAGAAAATGAAGGAGAATTTGACACACTTTGTGTAAAATTGAGAGCGCAAACTCAAAAGTTTTTGGATATAGGAGAATATCAATGGATACGTTTGACTATAAATTAGAAAACATAGTAAATTTTCTTATATAATAAATTCTTCTACATTTATTTCGGAAGACGCCAGTACAATGCTCGCAGTTAGCTTGATGTGGTTTGAGATGCCTGCTCCTCGCGTGGTTAGCCGCTTGCCGCCCGCGTACTCACTGCGGCCAATTATATTAACGATGTATGGCGTAAGATGCCAGCCCGCGCCCGCTAACGCGTCCGCCCCGCGTCCGCGCGGCTAGTATGGACACTCAAAGGACGTCCGCGTTTGCAGTCTGGCCAAGCACTAAACGTTTTTCAATTCGACGAAATGTTGCACACAGAGAATTAACTTAAATAATATACACTATTTAAATAAATTTATTAACCAAAGACGTGTTGCATAAGTTTTTAATCCGGCTAGGTTTTAAACCTAAGACCAACACATAAAGAGAAATTCATTGAATAAACAAAGTTTCATTTTATTTTATTAATATTTACAAGCTTCAATATATACAACAGTTCTGTCGAAATCGTACTTTACAATAGTTGAAATGATGTATAATGTTATGTAATCAAAGTCAGAGCTGCACTACGCTATATATTTTCTAAAATCCTTGAGAAACACGAGCGCATTGTTCTATTTTCCAGGGTTTACTATTTCTCTATCATTGATTTATAAGTACTTCGGGACTATGCAATATTTTGTTTGCCACATTATTTACTAAAAACCTCATGGGTGCGCAAAGGGAAACGGATGGAAAAGGGACATAAGTTTTACTTACAGGTACAAAGGAAATCGATTTAGCATAGCTACAAACAATTTATTACATTAGAGGCAGTGGAAAGGTAAATTATTTATTTTATTTACGAGATCTGGTCCACATAATATTATAACCATTGGCTGTTCGAAGAAATTTTGTATTACATGTACAATAAATTATTAGTGATATTTTATAACTGAACGAGAAAACATATAATGCTTGAGTTCAAATTGATTCCTAACGTTTGAGTTATTTTTTTATTTAAGTAGAAAAGTTCTAAAGGTACCCGTTTAAAACTCTTACCGTTACCGTTACCGTAACGGACTATCAAAGTCCACTGCTGGACATGGACCTCCCCTATAGACTGCTTCATTGGGGGTTGTTGTCCAAAGTTGCCACACTTAACAAGCGGGTTGAAAACCGCAGTCTTTTAGTTTTAGACGTTATTAGGTAGACGCTGCTGCACATCTCCTGATTTGTTTGCCTTCGTAGCCTTACAGCCACTGCACGGTAAGAAAAATTAACACGGGTTATTCCGTTTATCCACCATAAAAAATCCATTCTGGGGTGGTTACTTGGGAACGCTTTTTCATCATTTGTTCTTAATTAAACGGGAAAAATCGCTGAACTCGCGTGACCGTCATGCTCAGATTCTCAGATGCTCAGTTTTTATCGTGTTTCTATTTTATAAATGACTTTAGGTACACAGACGAGAAAGAAAATCGGAGGAAAAATAATATACGAATTCCTAATATCCACACATCTGGCGTCACTTTGATCAGATCGGTCTACAGATTACTTTATTGTAAATTTTATACAATATACCGAAAAGGCTTTTGCTAAGTAAAGATGTCTTCGATGAAATTGTATAATTTAATTTTTACGGCGATTGCTTATTATTAAATAATCATTAAATAATTCAGGATAAGTTATTTATAACTGTCACAATTTCGTAAATATACAGCGCTGGAAATGTCAATAACTTTAATTTTTCGGTACTCGGTATATCTGCAGTAGTACGCACACACTTTTTTTGCGCTTAAGATATATCTTCGCGCCTTATAGCATTGTTCCAAAAAATTACACCATAGCCCACACTAGAAGATACGACCGTGATATACCAACTGTAAAGCATCTTCATTTACTACTTTGGATAATAATACATGTAAAACATAAGAAAATTGATTTAACTTTTTGCACATAGTATATTATGTACGAGTCTCCCACTTTAAGTTATGCCTTCCCACTCCCACTTCCTTGTATGTGTTTGTTTGTTGATCTGTTCGGCATATTAGATATTTACTAGATATATTTCCTTAAAACATGGGCAGATAAGGATGGTACAATATATAATAAACTTTGCAATAGATTTTTAACCAACTTCCAGATGAGTTAGAAACTTAAAACTTGGATCATAGTTCAGAATTGGATGCTTGGTAAAAATATAGGGATGTTCCATCCCTTCGCATTTTCTTTCGCATCTACCATGGGGAGTGTCCTGAGGCACATCGGGGCGTAACTCCCGATACCATCCACACCATTTGGATGCTTGGCGGTCCACCACTGTACGTTTTAACTAGGAGTATTCTTCTGCGTACGACCTCTCTGTGAAATAGTTTACCACCAGCGATTTTTTCGCACCGATACGACTTAGAAACCTTTAAGAAAAGAGCTTACTCCTTTCTAAAATGCTGGCAACTCACCTGCAATTTTCCTGGTGTTGGAGTTGTTTATGGGCGTCGGTAGTCACTTACCATCAGGTGAGCCTTATACTCGTTTGCCCCCTCTCATATAAAAAAATAGTACTTAAAGAGCTACATATAAATAAAGTGAGGAGTACAATGATCAGTAACAATAGAAGAAACCCTAAACTTAATATAGTTCAAACGTTGGAAGATTTTTAAATGGATCAAGCAATAGCCAAGGCAAACCAAAATATCAGATAAAATTAAGATCCCTTTTACAACTATGATCCCCGCTTCAACATTACAATGTTTATTATAATTCGGTGTTGTTATTGTCTTTGAATTCGTATTTTAACAGGCGCATTATTATGTTTTAAGTTACTTAGTAAGTACTCTTTAGGTAGTTAATTTTATCTACAATAACGTATTTAGATGTTTTTAACGAGTGAAATTGTAAAGTTCATTAGCAAAGTATCATGAAAAGCGAGAAAAATTTAAAATACTCCCGGGTATTGCATCATTATGAGACAAGTCGTGAAAGTTAGGGGCGGAAATGACGCGCGGGTGTCCATTGGGAGTAATAATGAGTGCGACACCTCCTTGTTGCTGTTCTGTCTTGTCAAGCGCCCGGAAAGCCCCGCCGTGACCGTAACTCCTTAACAAAACTCGTACGCCAGGTCGCGGTTCCATCAGTAATGCTGACTTATTCCAGCTAACCTCCAGTTCTGGACCAACCGTTTCCACTATTTCTTTGAAGTGCTAAATCTTCTACGGGGTGGTAACCGATTAATTAATTTACTAATAATATTTTGAACTAAATATTGACAAGTTTCAGTTCATATTGACAATTATTGAACTTATCTTCTATTTAGGGGTCCGCCTAGTTGAGTTTACGTCTTACCTTACAATTTTATAAAATGCGACGAGGAAAAACTGAAACAGCAGTAGACAGTAGCATTATTCTTATAACAACTACAAAAATAAAAAACTACGGTTACCAACGTGTTTACCAAGCGTACTATGGTAAATATCCGCTCATGAGGTAATCTACAGGGGAAATTTGTGTTTAAATTTTAAGAGGCTCTAATGAAGGAATAAAAATTATCTGCCGTCAAACAGCAGTGCACCCTTAACTGTGTTTCGGTTGGAAGGCAACAATGACTTATTGACTTATTACAGGCTGAGAGGTATTAGAACTCATTGTCGGGGGCTGCAGCAACGCATCGCAACGGTGTACTGTGGCTCTCTTGGTTTAAAAATGCTTGCAGGTGGCCATAAACTGCACTTATCAATAGGTGGACTGTCGGCTAGACGTTTACTCTTTTTACTCTAATACTTTTAAAAATTGTTACAGGGACTGTGATCTTCTCATATGTGAAATTGTGTGAATTATTATAATATTAGAAAGTTTTCAAAAATATATTTACTGTTGATTTCGAGTACAAAATGAAAAAATACCCGCATTATTTTAAGATTATTTAATAATTATTTTTATATGTTATAAGCTCTTTGAATTACGATACGGCGGGGAAAAAAATTAAAGGAGGCCGCACCCAACAGCAGCACGTGTACATGTATATAGGCTGTAACTTTAATATTTCCTTATTTATGTGTAGACGTTTTAGTGCTACAACATTTTCATTAAAAGGAATTATTTTGCATACGTAATTAATGGTATTATATCAAAAAGTTAAACTTTAAGTTAGGCCGCTCACCGAATGTTCGATCTCAGCACCACTGAAATTAATAATCGGAACTTTTAATGACCGTTACTTTACTTGTACGTAGAAAAGTATCGTAACGATCTCCATCCGTTACACCGCTGGGTACAGGTTTCCTCTTATATCTGAAAGGGTAATTCCAGCGCAAGGGTGAGCTCGCTACGCTCGCTGCCTCAATTTATGTTAGCAACATCACATGTCCTCGAAATGTAATTTTAATTTCTCAGACAAGCAAGCATTCTCATGAAGTTTTCATTCAACGCCGAGCATGTGGTAAATCAGCACTTAAAATTGCAATTAACAATTTCGGAGGTGCCCACGGGTTACAAACACGGTTAGCTCTCGGACTAAGAATTTATAGGTATTATTTATTACGTATTATTTATTGTATAAGTTAAAGTGAACTCTTAAAACAGATAAACTCATTACACGATCCGTAAGCCCTCTTAGGCTAAGGCTACACACGCTTGGAGGCCTAGTGAGTAATCGGCCAGTGTCGACATAGATGGTTTTTGTACAAGCATGCATGAACGCTACTACCCTAATCAAATCGGCCGGTTTTAAAATCTGTGACGAGTCAAAAATTCCGATTCGATCAGAATTTGTCTACACATTCGTACGAGAGGCCGCGCATGAGCTGAACCTGGTTGTTACTTCGGTTGATCGCTTTTAAGTAAGGCTCACTACGCCAGGAAATGCTAAATGCAAAATGGATGAAATCGACAGGAATATAGGAGTGAAAAAATTGCACCTTTATTAGTCATACACATAATAATGTATGCACGCACTATTTTTTCGACATTGATGCATTTTAAGAAGAAAAGCACAAGCACATGCTACTTCTAAGAAATCCCCATTGTACTTATCTAATCGGCCGGTAAAAATTAATCAATGCGCGCTGAAGTTGATCATTCGATGGAACAAATGTTCCATGCACGTCCAATTCTACAAGTAATCGGTAGTATCACAATTTTCCCGGCCGATGAAGACCTTCATGCGAGCGTAGCTTTACGTCAGGTGATTTTATCTAATCTACCGATTGCCCAACTTTGCAACATAAATAAAAAAAACAAAAAGAAAGTCTGGAAAACAAGTTTTGTGCTTGAACTAACCTGTCTGTTTTAAATTGTTTCCAGTAACACATCTGTGGAGTTATAGTTGTTACGAATTTAAACTAAATTGGATCTGGTCTTTGACCGAAACCATACTAAAATGATTGTTTGATATTAGATGTTCATAGAATATTAATATGCAAATCGTCTGGCAATAATAACATAATACGTACATCATCATCACCATCATCATCATTACAACCTTTCACAAATCCACTGATGAACATAGGCCTCCCACAAGGAATGTTAAATACATGGGCGGAAGCCACCTGCGTCCATCGCCTTCCTACTGCATATCTTACCAGGTAGTTACTCCATTTAATTGGAGGTCACTCTGCACTTTGCTTACCAGTATGAGGCTGCCCCTCGAGAAACTTCCGGTTGTCGATTTTTTGAGTTATATATAGCCGGAGTAATAATATATATGTCAGTGATGTCAGATTTTATCCATGAATAATTCTTGCAGAATTTCCCTAAACCATAATTTAAACCCGAGATTATCCATAAAACACGTTTTGTAATAAGAGCGATAAAGTTTACTTATTGGCTTAAAATAACGTATAAAATTTTTAATTAAGTACCCTGTCTGACGCCAACGAAAACAATATTGCAGAAATTTCCATACCCTTCGCCCAAAAGTAGAATATTCTCCACAGGGAGTCGGCAACATCGTGAGGATCGAAGCGAGCACCTTGCTCAAATTCCTCACCGCTAGTGAGGTTGAACGATCGCGAGCTCGTGTCTGCCGCCAACTCTCCAGGTATTTGCTTTGCCACCGCGAACAAAACAATTTTAAACATTCAGATACATCACGTGAATATTGAGGTGCATCATCTTAAATAAGGTGTTTTAAGGCATAGATTTTGTAGGAATCCTGGCCATCATTATTAAGTGCCTAAAAGTTTACGATATATATCTATTATAATTGTGTAATACAACAAATATTGTATTGCCATAAATAGAGTATTACGTCTTTAGCTATTATTTAAAGCACATGCTTTACATTTGATGTAGATAATAACATAACATGAACACTCACGCCTGTCACCCAGAGGGGTAGGCAGAGTCTACAGACTTCCATTTAGTACGATCCTGACATACCTCTTTGCCTCTTCCACATACATACCTACGCGTACATGCTCGTCGGTTAAGGGTACTCTTAATTTGGCCCATTTTTAATATATCGTCAATTTGGTCGACAAACTTTCACCTAGGACGCGCCTTTCCGACTCTTTCATTCATTTCTTCTGCAATATATATTTGCTTTGTCAGTCTTTCCTCATTCATTCTTACATGACCAAACCACCGAAGCACTCCTTTCTTAATCCTGGTCACCGTATCATCTTGCAAACCACACTCTTCTTTTATCACACGGTTTCTCACCCTGTCACTCAGATTCAGTACTAACATTTTCCTTAGCGACCGCATTTCTACTGCATTTATTCTACTCTCGTGCTTCTTCTGCCACACCCGACTTTTACTAACATACGTTAAAGTATGGACTAATACAGCACTGTGAATTGCCATACGTGCCTTTTTTGACACATTCTGACTTTTCACAATAGAGTGTATAGCCCCATTTACTTTATTTCCTGCATTCACTCGTCGTTCAATATCCTTATCATATCTCCCATCCCTGCTGAATACACATCCCAAGTATACGAACTCATCCACTTGCTCAATTAACCTTCCTTCTATTCTTATTTCACATACCGTTTTGCTTTCTTCTCTTTCAAAAACCATCACTTTCATCTTACTTGCGTTTACCTTCATTCCCCTTTCTTTGGAACCATCATTTGCAATTCAGCCGCCTATGACGCAAATGTGACTTGATCATCGGCGTACCAAAGGCATTTGACGGTTAACTCGCCCATTCTTAACCAATGTGGGTTTCATCTTTCAAAGTTTGCAAACAATTGTTCATAAATGGGTTAAACAGCCAAGGAGAAGCAACATAGCCCTGTCTGACACCTTTTTGGATGCCAAAGCAGTCAGAGTAGACCCCGTTGTTCCTGATACAAGCACTAGAGTCCCCATAAAGAGACCTTAATGCCTGTGTCAAACCAGCGCTCAACCCATATTAGTTGAGTGTTTGTCATAACACAGTCCTGTCCACTTTGTCATAAGCCTTTTCCAAGTCCATGAACGCGCAAAAAAACATAAATTAAACAAGGTATACAGCAGGCCTGCCACCACTCCCTCTCCAGCCCTTAGCATCTCGAGATACTCTATCATATCCAGCTCCCTAACCCGCTTTTCATGCTTTTCATTGCTTTCATTATTTCATCTACACTTATTTCCACTTTTTTCGGAATTTCTAGTTCATTTAATTCAGATGACTCTTCACTCATAAACACGCTTTCAAAGTAATCCTTCCATCTCTTTTAATTCGAAACTTCGTCATTCAGAATACATCCGTTCTCGTCTCTTATAGTATTAATTATAAACTGATTTGTAATTCCCCTGGCAGTTTTGACGAGTTTCCAGAATATTTTTATATTAGCCTGGAAGTTATCAGATATCCTTCTATCATTCTTATACGTTTCCGTTGTTTTTTCCGTTCAACTACTTCTTTTACTCTCTTATTTATACGTCAAAATTCTGCCTTTTTTCTTTCAGTCTCATCATTCATACCGCCAGAATTACCACTTTTGGTTGCTAATAAATCTAACCATGCTCTTTTCTTTACTTCAACTTCCATCCGTACCTCAACATCCCACCACAACGTGTTATTTTTTCTTTCATTCGTTCCCTTACTTACACCACATACTTCGGTGGCTGCGTCCACCAAACGTTTCTTAACATTATCTCACACAGTATTCAAGTCTAAATCATTCATACACAATTCATTCAAACACCTAATATTTTCCCTCAGTCTACATTTATATTTCTCTTTCACATCTTCATCTTGTAACTTCTCTATTCTTATACGCTGTGGTAGATACCACAGCGTATAAGAATAGAGAACCATTAATTCGACATAAGATTAAATAATGGTCCGTCCCTACGTTGGACCCCGATAAACCCTTGTATCTACGACTGCGCTGCTCTTTCTTACATCCACAATTATGAAATCTATCATGCTTCGATCATCACCTCTTTCCCATATATACTTGTGAATCTTCTTATGACGGAAAAAAGTATTCATCACAAAAAGATTATTTTCCACACATACGGTACCTCCTTACCGTTCTTCACCATTCTCATTTACACTTTTATCATCTGTGCCGGACGGGCGAAACTCTTCGGAGTAAATGTTGTCGAAGATACTCCGCGAGTCGCTCACGTCCTACACCTAT
>DWHP01003090.1:0-13736 GCA_018247895.1 Parnassius honrathi
CCTTAGGGGAGGCCTATGTTCAGCAGTGGACTTGTGAAGGGCTGTAATGATGATGATGATGATCTAAGCTATATTTAATTAGAAAATATTTGATTGTATTTTATGCGGAAAACTTGTAGGATTTGTTTTTTTTGAAACCAAAATATTATTAAACAGGTAATCATTGCTTCTTATTAAAAATACGTAAATGACATCATAGTAATGGATTCCAACCAGGTGAAGCCGGGGTGGGTCATTAGTATTAAATAATACCGTTTTATGCACGCATAACAATATGATTTAATAAAAAAATATATTATATAATTAATCTTATGATTGTAGTCCTGGTTCTTTTAAATCTTGAAGGTAATCGGTTACACTCTACATGGTTTCGTAAATAATTGTCTAATGTACTTGCTAAAATAATAAGATACCACCAAAAATATCCCATCTCTTAATACACTTCCTACTTTCAGTACCTTTGCTTCAGCAATGACAGAAACCTGCGTTCTTTTAATACTTTAATAACCCCTTAATTAAGTTCCCCTCTAACAGATCTCGCTTTCTATAACCATCCTTCACTATAAAGTCTGTTTTTATTTGAACCGCTTTCCCTCTTTGCTGCTTGACTAATGTGCCGATGTAGCCAATGATGGTAAAACCGTAAAAAGAGGTACGGAGGCCAAGCGTCCGATTGTCAAATGGTCGAAGAGAAAAGAAACAAGATATTCAGATACGAAACCGAAAAAACTTCAAATCCCTACTAGTACCGGTGGAGATAGAACTTGAATTATAAATATCGGTCAGCGGTTTATTTATTTAAAACAAGGCGGACTTAATGCAAATAGGCATTTTTACCAGTTTATCTTTAGATTAAGAAAATAAAGAATTTATTGTCCGAGCTGTCACTGCTATACTACTACTCTGGTGACCGTCTTATTAGTCTAGTGGTCGTAAGAGTGAATTCTGACTATGTGGATCCGGCTTCAAATCCCGGGTAAAGCAATAAAGCAATTCCACCTCAAAGGGTGTTAAATAAGCGAATAGATTTCAATATAACTTTATAAAGAACATCTTAGTCGTTACCTTAAGCTTGTTATATGCCTTTAAAGATGATCGCGGGCGTTTCTGAACCGATGACCCTTCACTCCGAAGGACCATTAGCCAAACCCTCAACGCTGGCTATCACTGTAGCTATACGGCGAGTTTTCCAGTTCCTAAATCGTCGATCTAAGCCACACTTCGTCGAGTTCGAAATAACGCAGTGGGCGTTTCCTTCGATAACGCCTACTTCAGAAACACACACGCCCAATCTTAAAAGGTGGTTGATGCCTGAGATTACGGGTCCACGTTTGGTCCCGGTCTAGACATCAAATATGTGGACTGTATAATAACTTCACTTTCCCTAACTTTTAGGGTCGACACTGGGAATAAAACAGCAATTTTCTTGAAAAATCTTGAGAAATGTGATAACTGTTGCTTGATAAATTAAACCGGAGAAATTTTCGAACTTAACTGTGGTGGAGATTTCGAACAAATTGCGATTGATCGTTGTCGTCTGCATGGGGTTTGTGCCCAGCAGGATTTGGGCCTCGGTGCATTTCCCATTGCCCGGGTAATCCTCACAGCACACTCCAGTGTGCCGGTCTTGGAAGCCGTTCAGGAACGGCATTGTTGGCAATCTATTTTGGCGTATTCCGCGCCTCTAGGATGGATCTGCCGAAGGGTCAGCAGTCTCAAAGCCCCACAAAGAAGATTCGACGTAGACGGGTCTCAACATGGAGCCAATTCCACCGACAGGTGTGCGCTCTTGATAGCAGCACTCCGAGCCTAAGGAGATCCCTCCTAGTTATATACTAAAGCCATCTCGGCATTTGTGGCGTATCTCGAGCCTCTAGGAAGGGATCTGCCGAAGGATCAGCGACTTCAACGTTCTCGGCGGAGAGACGGATCTCGACGTAGGTCCGATGAAACCGACAAGTGTGGGCTCTCCTGACAGCAGCATTCCGGGCCTCCGGAGCCCGCTTCCCAGCATGTTAGTTGACACGCAGTGTTGAGGATGTGTCATCCCAGGAGGGGTCAGGGGCGTTCTCGAAGCTCGACGCAAGCCAAGTTCGCCCCACGGCACGTACACACACTGCGAAGCGACGCGCTGTACTTCTCGCTCCGGGGCGGAAGCCGACGACCGGCGGACGTGACTGGCGGTGAACGAGGTCCGGACGCGACTTGAACAAATTGCGAACTATTCGCCATGGGGATATACTTTTCTAGCTATACCGTAAAGTAGTATATGTACAAAAAGCCTCGTATTTCGCGCGTATTTTTTATTATCACATTTCTCTATTTGCTAAAACAACTTAATTATTCATAAAAGCACATACAAAAATTATGTTTTCCCAAAACGAACATACAAAATTACATAATAAAAAACAATAAAACACATACATTTTACACGACATTAATAAAATTCAAAGCATTATTACGTAATTTACATCTTATCATACATGTTGTACTCCTTAAAATCTTAAATATTAAACTTTATTATAACTTATAGTAACAAATATTGTTCAATTTACACAGGTCTTGTCATAATTAACATTTATTTTAATCAATTAGATAGCTAAAACAGAAAATAAAGCTTTAATCGCATTCTTTAAACAAAGTTTTAAGCAAATTTTATCTACAGGATATGACGTCAATTGATAAGAGGTTCTCGTCCTCTCGCTCTAGCAATGGCTATCATTGTTTTTCTTAGCATATATCTCTACTACTCTAACATTATATCATCTCTTTCCTTCGAAAGCGGTGGAAAGCTTATGGAGTGTAGAAGTAAGGAGTACCAAGTCCCATAGGAGAATAGTTGAAAAAGTGGCCATCTGTAAGCAGTAAATAACAGTTCAAAAACTCCACTACAGTGCTCGAGTAGCTACCGGCTAGAATGCCATCGCCGCTTTCCTATTCTATCCATTCAATTACGTGAGTATGTCTGATGTCATTATACCATAGAATACTATAATACATACATAATAGAACGGGGGAGTGGACGGGGCCCGTATAGGCACTAAAATGTCACTAACACGTCAATTCACACGTATAAATGTCAATACGAGATGTTTTGACGTTACAATCGTTTCCGAATTTCGCGTGAAAATTATTTAGAAAATGCCAAATTGCACGCTATTTACAAATAAATATGTATTAAAATCTGTCTGTCAACACAGCGATTCGGGTTTGTACTAGTGATTAACTGATAATACGACGTAATTGCTTGTATGTGTGTTCCCGGCGACGCCGATACTCGTACAAAATAAGGTTGACAGCCATTCTATTGTGTATTATAGTATTCTATGGTTAGTAAGTTTCATTTGACAAGAATTCATTAAAAAGGGTGTCCGGTTGTCTACACTCACCGTGCGAAACAACAGCATCAAGCTGCTATTTTCAACGTCATTCATTTCAAACGTCGTTTTCACTCAATTTTCTTATACTTTTAAAATTCAGTATATTAAACAATTTGCTCAGTAACACTGGTAATAGTACGTCTTATGTCTTTTTCTAAGTTCTCTCTAATACATACAGCATAGTAATGAAAAGGATTTTTATACGATAAAAACGACAAACGAGCACACAGTGGATGCTGGATGGTAAGTGGATGATGTGGCGCGTAACCATCTACATCTATACTTGATTAAGAATCAAAATGTAAATACGTTGCAACCCCTGAGGACTAAGATGTTCGTTTCCAGTGAAAAGGGTCTCCAGTTCTCTACAGTCATCATACGAAACACAACAGCATTAAGCTGCTTTATTACGCTGGCATTCTGTGAGAACGTCGTCCTTCCCCGGTCGAGCTAACCCATTCATGCTACAACCATAATACCCAGCTGTGGCTCATATGTAGAACGTAGCTATATTTTAGGGGAAGTTTGATCACACTGTTTATGTAAAAATAAATCCACAGATTAAAGAAGACGTAAAAGAACCGGAAGCGCCGCCACCGGAACCGGAGAAAGTAGTGGAAGAAATACCTCAGCCGGAAGAAGAGCCAGCAGCTGTGCCTGTTGAAGAAGAAAGGTAGGCATGATATAAATATTCGAATCCCGGACCGAGCCACAGTGAGTTTTTGGGTTTTTCTGTCAAGAAATTTACAATAGCAGCCCGGAATCAGGAAATTGGTGATGTTTTAACCCCGTGCATTCGTAAGTACGTTAAACCGTTGATTCTGCGTCTGATCTCACTCCGGTCGTGTAGGATCGCCGTTCCATTGGACTACGAGAGCGAGACAATAGAGAGTGCACCTGTGCTTGTATGCGCAAGCACAGGTGCACTCGTGCACTATAATCCTGTGCTGCGCCGATGGCTAGTCTCCGTTGAGGCAGGCCGCAGTGACCGAAATTTCGTCTGGAGGATATTATTGTAAATGGATACGCAGCATTCTATCTTAGTCCTCATGATTTTTTATAGGATATAGTGACAAACGAGCACACAGTCCATCCGATGGTAAGTGGTCGCTGTGGCCCATAGACATCTACGTCTATCCTCAAATGCAATTCGAAATGCAGATGCGTTGTCGCCCATGAGGACTAAGATGGGATACCTCGTTTCCAGTAAAAAGGGTCTCCGGTTAATTCCCGACGTTTCGAGTGCTTTACAACACCCATGGTCACAGGGGTACTGAGATGTTTGACGTCCCAGTGTTAGCCCAGCTACCTTCAGTTTTTGAAAATTAATTTTTAATCCGATTACTTAGAACGAGCTTACAGTATCTTGAAGTTAAGCAGTGGTATGCTTGGTTTTGGATTTAATTTTTTTAATTATACGATCCCAAGTAGATGGCAGCATTCATCCATCTTCTCTATTGAAATCAGGATGTTTTTAATTGGAATAGCCTCGCGTATTATCCTTGGTAATAATCGGTGTTCTTTTGCGAGGATTTGTGGTTTATTAAATCTGATGTACTGGTGGGTCTTATAGTTCGTTTAAGGCAGGCTACAAGTCCAAAATCAACCAAAAGAAGTATTTCCAAACGCTTGCATATGGGGGTATAAAAACATATTTATGAACTATAAAAATGTTGTAGGTAGAAAACAACCTGTTGCACTGGAGTAACGGAACAAAATTTGAATTTGGAAAAAATTTTAAATAAACCAGACTGTTTTAGTTTACTCTGAATTTTCAGCGACGACACCAAGTTTGTTTTTACAAAGTAAATAGTTAAGCTAATAGTTTACAGAAGTATCGGATTAGATTTTTTTATTTCATATTTATATTATAAGTAATTAGATGAAAACCCGCATAAAATATAATCTTCGAAGTCAAAGCCACTATTATCATCAGGTGTGATCTGCGATTTTCAACTCAAAACCTGCTTTGGGTAGATGAAAAAATGGACCGCGGTAACCCGTTTAGGTATCGGGCAGCGCTCGAGTTGAATGGTCGGTTCCGGACGCTCTATGTCACGCTGCGCTCTCTGATTGGCGGTTGCACTCAGCCCACTGTTGGACGCGCGTGTGAAAAACGAATGTAAAATCGTGCTTAGACCTCATCTTTAGTGGGATTTCGCTTTGTATTAAAACTTTAATATTTTATTGTTATCAAAAGGAATCCCAGACATAAGGTCTTATTACCTAATAATATATAAAACTTCTATAGTAGTGAAATAGTCACAGAGCCAGTGGTGGAAGAAGAGAAAAAAGAAGAAGCTATTGAAGAGCCACCACAAGAAGAAAAAGAACCCGTTAGTGCAGAAGTAGTAGTAGAAGAGACGCCGAAAACGGAAGAAATACCTTTACCACCAGAGATCATAGCAGACGAGAAGACGGAGGAAACAGCTGATGGTAAATATTTACATATTTTCAGAAATTCGTCTCAAATTTACAGCACTATATTTATTTTTTTTCATTCTAAAAAAGTATTTACCTGATGGAAAGTAGTGATGCGAAGAAGAACATTGTAATCGGAAAATAATCAGAAATCGTTGGAAGTTACTTCAGTGTAGAGAACCGGAGGCCTATTTTACTGGTTACTAGGCATTCCTGCTTATTCCTCAGGGATGACAAAGCATCTGCAGTTTAAATTCTTATTCTAGAATAGATGTCGACGTCTAGAGGCCACAGCATCGTCTTACCATCAGGTGGGCTGTGTGCTTGTTTGTCACCCTTATCCTATAAAAAATTGTAACGAAATTTTTACTAATCCTAGTGCATTTTATAACTTGGTCGACTAGAGAGGGGAGGAGGACATATGACTATACACATATGACATATACTAACTAAATATTTCACAAACGGGTCCCTGAATCGAGAAGATGCTGTTCCAAACCCCCAGTGTTTTAAAGTCTTATCTAACGATGGTATAGACGGATAAAACATCCTCCTACATTTACTTGTATGATGATTATATTTTTTTTTAAAACTGGCTGTATTGATGAGGCCTTTGGTCTTGATTACGATGTGGTACTCATGACGAATGACGAAGCAAACCGTTTGGTTCGTATGCGTGGTATATCGTCAAGAAAGGGGGCGTGTGGTTATTCCATGGTGGAAGGGAGATGGAGATATTGGTACTGAAGGCATTGTAATTGTGTGCGCCTAATAAAGCGGTGGTCGGACGTCGCGCACATCCTACACGTACCATTAAGTTTACTATTTGTTCGCCGTCTATGAAATTAATAAATTTGAAAGTGTCTATGGTACTTTTAACGAAAAAAACAATTTTTAAAGTATTTTTTTGTCTGTCTGTCTGTTTGTTCCAGCTATTCTTCGAAATAACTGGACCGATTGTATCGTGCTTTCACTGAAAAATAGCTGATGCTAGAGCCGATTTACACCTCGACAAGTACAGTAGCGAGTTTAGTTACAGGACAGTTGACAATAAACGGTTCAGTGGACAGTAGCGTTCAAATGTCTTCGTGGCGAGTTTAGTTAAAAAAGTACAATTTTCTATTTTGAGGGTCGAACTCGAACTTATGCGGCGAGTTTAGTTGCTGGTGACGGGAGACGCGCGGTAGGGCAACATTTCGAACTTAACTCGCCGAAAAATAGACCGGCCAGCTATCCCGTTCAACTTAATTGTTAACTTGCTACTTTACTCACTAATTGCCGTTTAGACGAGATTTTGTACTTAACTCGCCAGGTTCGCAAGTTAACTAGCTACTGTACTCGTCGAAGTGTAAATCGGTCTTTTCAGTGCGTTACTGAGGCTACATTTATTTTAGACAAATATGAGGAGCCCCGCGTAGAAAATTTTAAACGTATGAAATATAATCGTAATAAATTCCACGCGGACAAAGACCTGTTGCGTTAAATAAATAACAAAATATTTTCATGGTGCCACCAATGTTTGGTTTTGATTCCCTGACCCATTATGATATGACTTTTGTTTAAACTTAAGAAACAACGGTCTCAGAGATAACTGACGAGCCTCAAGAGGAACCACAAGTAGCACAAGAAGGAGAGACGCCGCAAGAAATCGTTCAAGTAAAAGAAGAAATCAAAGAGCAGGTAGAAGATGTAGAAAAGAAGGAGGTAGAAAAAAAAGAGACAGAAGTGGCTAACGTAGAAGAAAAGGTGACAGAGGACATTAAGAATGATGAAGACGCTGAGGTAATTAATGATATTGTTTCCGGTTCTGCAGTCATTAAAGAAACGTCATTTACCCTTTTAAGTGCATTTTCGGTGGTGTAGGAAAACATCATAATCTTATTACAAGTAATTTATAATTAGTTACAGGCTTAAACTATAATCTCCCAGAATACCAGCGTGAAATAGCAGCTTAATGCTGCTGTGCTACGTATTGTCAGTGTAGAGATCTGGAGACCAGTTCTTACTGGAAACGAGGCATTCCATCTCAGTCCTCGGGGGTCACAACGCATCTGCTTTTTGAATAACATCTCTATATAGTATAAAACAAAGTCGATTCCCGTTGTCGTGCTTAGATCCTTTAAACTACGCAACGAATTTTGATGAAATTTTTTGTGTTCACTTGAGTGGGTCCCTGGATGGTTTAGATTCACAATTGCATCCGATAGGTGGAGCTGTTGTCGAGATACATAAATCACTCTACTATTAGGGTAACCTATGGTTCTCGCTTTGCATGATGTGTACAACGGTGGCTAAAAAGGAGGTCTATTACTGCTCCAAAAGAGCTTTAAGGTGCTATTTCACGCTGGTATTCTGTGAGAGCGTAATCTATGTTTGTTTTTAAAGGATTCAATACCGCTGAAGGAGATGCTAAAGGAAGAAGCACCAGCGACGGCTACTGTAGAGGCTGTAGCGGAAACGGGAGCGGGCGCCGCAGCGGAAGCGGAAGTGAAGAGCGAGCGGCCTGTAGACACGGAAGATGCCCACACAGAAACGGACGATGACACGCCCATGGAAGTGAGTAATGTTAATAATAATGTCCTCCAAACCGTTTCTCGTAGATTCGGTCACGGCGGCCGGTCTCTACGTAGACTAGCCATCGGCGCAGGACGGAGTTATATTGCACGAGTGCATGCGCAAGCACAGGTGCACTCTCTATTGGCTCACTGTGCTATTGCAAAAATGTGCAAAAAATTAAAGAGCACACCACTGATTCATTGTTTTTGTGTATGCACTAGAAATCAACCAATTTCTTCTAAAACTTAACAAATGACGAATTCTGACACTGTGCGACAATTACTTCACCTCTGTACCAACTAGCGACATCTAGTGAGCAAAAAATTATTAGCCCTTATTAACAGAAAAGATTTTACTTTACCTCCTTCGGCATTTAGGCTTACGTCGATCGAGCTTGATCACTCTGATTCTATCACAACCCACGCGAGAGCGATCGAGCCACAGTTCTCAAAAAGATTTGATCGTTTTTAACCAGTGTCCTGCTGATTTTGTCCTCTGCGTAAGATGCGGGGCTACTTATATAATTCTGTACTTATTAAATAAATATTTGATTTACATATTGTGAACGATGATCCACGATGGACGAATGATTGAATGATTGAATCGTTTTGACCAGATAAACCCCATTGGGTCACATCAACTTTTAGTGGTTCAAGATGGACCCCAGTGGATCACGATCGACCCCCAGAGGGTCACGTTCGACCCGAGTTTAAACAAATGATCGATCGACACAGGCCTTAATGGATTATCTTAGTCACCACACACCAGCACTGTCAAATAGAAGGCAATTTATATAATGAACTTCAAACATGAGCTGCAACTCATCTTTTTTGTTACAGTTGAGCCGTGAAGAAGAAAAGGACGGGAAGAAGAAAAGAGATTATTCGCGGAAGAAAAAGTCCGAATCAAGGAGTAAGTTCTTTTATAATTCACTAAGCCGTATCATCCCGTCTGTGTTCTACGAGGCGACAGAGGGGAAGGAAGGAAGTAGAAGGGTACCAGCATCTTCCTAGTTACCTATAGTCTATCAAAAGGCCTCCCCCATATATATTGCCTAATAGGAAGGTTATTTGCCATACTTGCCACTCTTGGCAGGCGGATTGTCAACAGCAATATTTTTTAATTTCTAATTATATTGGAAGACTCTTCAATCTATATTCTACCCATCTTTTAATTTATTTCCCTCTGACGTCCTTTACGGCACACGTGGGACGACATGGGGTTTCGGATATTTTTACATCGTGACGATACGGTTATTGGTACGCAGGCTGTAATTTATATTATGTATAAATTTGTGGAAGTCGTGTTCAGTGCTACAGTGCAAACATCTTTGCACTTGCACATGTAATTTGCTATTTAAGTTATCTTGTTTGTTATCTAGAGCTGCGTTATTTAACTCGACTATATAACTAAAAATATTTGGCAAATACGTCATCATCATTACAGCACATATCAATTTCTATACTGAACATAATTCTTTCCCAAGAAATGCCCCAAAGTACGGTTCTTACTCAGCTTCATCCATCATCTTCCTGCATCTCATCCCAGATCGTCACTGCATCTAGGGAGGGGGCCGCCCTACACGTCGCTCGTACCGGTGTGGGGTTGCCACTCGAGAACCTTTCTTCCCTATCACTCTTCGATTAACTGATCCGTTGGGCTATGGAGGTTACTCTGTTTCTACTGCGGATGTCCTTATTATAAACTCTATGACGCAGATATTTCAAACGAAGCACTTGAGTTTTATAATAACTTTAGCTTTTTTATAGAAGAGGGTGACAAACGATCACGCACTCTCCACCTGATAGTATGTGGTTGCTGTAGCCCAAAGACCTCTACATCTATCCTCGATAACGATTCAAAATGCAGATGCGTTGCCACCCCTGAGGGCTACGATGGAATGTCTCGTTTCCAGTAAAAAAGGTCTCCAGCGGTATCGAGTACCTATTTTAAGCTGGTATCCTGTTACAGAGTGGTTCGTCCCCGGTCGTGTCGACCCATTAGTGCTAGATTTATAATGTAGCTGCAACTCTTCACGACAGCTGTAAAATATCCAAATGCCTTTTCTTCCAGCTTGTTCTGGATCTGAGAGCGCTGCAGAAGCGAGTGCTCCAGACTCTCCCAGCGCTAATGATGCGGAGAGACAGCATCGGCTATGGCGGAAGAGCGTTATGCTCGTTTACAGCAGGTAACAAAGATTGAATCTCCAGCCGATTTCGAATAAGTAGGTTCTCAATTCGACTAAGTACATTTTTGTATGCATTTTACACGATATTTCCGTAAAATTCGTAATCGACATAGGTATCACGTGACATTTGACTGAATGTTTGATCGCGTAAAATTTCACCGAACGATTAACCCTTCCAGTATCGCGCGCATGAATTCATGCAGCTATACCGCGTTGCTGTTTTCGTCTTAATTATTATAACAAGACGGTATATTTTCAATTAGAAACTATTTCATTCGACTCTGAACGAACTAAAGAGTATTCTCAAGTACTACACTCACTCGGTTGCACAGACAAAATCAAAAATAATAGACATTAACTTTCGCGTTGTTGGTGCTGCTAGTTGCGTAATTGTTTTGTTTTTGTGTTTGTGCTTATAGTTAGATTTTCTTAAAAAAAGATAAATATTGTTAATTATCTTTAGTAGATAATGTTTTTGAATGATCTAAGTTGCAAAAAAAGTAATATTTTGACTTTCAATTGATAAAAAATTAAAAACAAAAAACCTCTACGCGAATAATTCATAACGGTGAAGATTTCAAACACAATGAAAATAGTATATTTCTTATTCGAATAGCAAAAACACTTATTCTCTATGATTTTTGAATTTTTCTATATCATTGTATAACAATAATTAATGAAGACGTTATAACATATTTACAAAAAGAGAAAATGGGATTACAAAGCACACGCAATCTGACTATTGTCGGCAAATGCATAAATTCGGTTTATCTTTTTCATTCATAAAACCGAATTTATTGTCAGTAAATACACCTTTTCAAGATCCGTCGGAAACAAAGAGCTGTACAAAACTAAATAAACTTTGATTATATACCTGTCTGTTTGATTATATCTTATAACATAAATAAACAGTCGTCAGAAACAAAAATATTGGAACAAGTCCCGCACGCCGAGATGTCGTCGGGCCCCCGGTACAAAGCCGTTCTTTGTTACAGCGGACGCGGAAGGGTTAATCGCGTAACATTTCACTTAATCGATTTAATGATCCTTTGGATTAAATAGATTACTTACAATAAATAATTCGAGGGTGATTTCATATTGTTTTGAAGAAGAATTACATCCCTTAAGGCGATAACATAAGGGATGAAGTGTTTAATGTTAGTAACGTTAGATAGACAAAATAGTGAGTAGAAATTATTTTATTGTTTTTGGTTCTTTGAAGATGACTTCGGCGTCGTGGTATTATTCTTTATTTAAAATTATATTCATGACAGTTTTGTCAGAATTATGGAATATCAAAATCTCAGTGTAAAAAAGGACACAATCTTCCTTTTTTTGAAGTGAGTTAAAATAAACTCTTATTTAAGGTTATGCGCACACAAGTATGCGTCGCTGTTCCTGCGGCCGATAAGCGACGAGGAAGCTCCCGGGTACAGCATGGTGGTGAAGAGACCCATGGACCTGACCACCATCAGGAGGAACATCGACGCCGGGGTTATCCGGTGAGTTTAAATGTTTTATGTAGCCTACATACTCATCTGTCTATCCATTGCAGCCTATAAAATCCACTGCCGAACACAGCACCTCCCGCTCAAAGGATGTCTCATTCGGGAAATTTAGCTATAGTTGCGACGCTTGGCGTGCGGGTCGGCTGACAACCGCAGTTTTATTTATTTTTGTCGAAGTATTTTCTTGTGTAAGCTGCAAACTAAATTAATTCTATTTACTACTTTACTATTACTATTATTTCTATTAACTAACGAATAACTTAATTATATTATGTAAAATGTCAGCGTAACTTACTTGTAAAGTCGTAATCTAATTTAAACATATAGATATTTAAGAATTTCCCTTTAAACCGAAACTTTATTCTCAATAAAGACGTGTCACTCACTTGAGAACAATATTAACACATTCATAAATTACACAAAGTTCGTCGTCATCAGTTACAAACTAGATATATCCATTCAATGACCAATATATTCTCTCTGATTTGTAATTTATAAGTAAGATATTTTTATGTTTTGTAATGTGCAAGTTAAAATATTCTTGTGTTTGTGCTTAATTTTATTTATCTCGTTAGCTATTGTCAACGTGTAAATAATCCTATTTTGAAACATTAAAACATGATTATCACGCAGAAAAAATAAAAAGATACGTTCTTATATTTGGTGTCCAACGTGGCGGTTACGTTATATTTGTGTTGTTTCAATGATCACTACCGGCCCTAGGACGACGGCGGAGTTCCAGCGCGACGTGCTGCTGATGCTGTCTAACGCGCTCATGTACAACAGCAGCGAACACAGCGTCTACAGGATGGCCAGGGAGATGCACGAAGAGGTGAGTCTAGTTGAACTTGGAAGAGAGAGAGAGAGAGAGAGAGAGAGAGGGAGCAGGAAAGTTGTGTGAGATGTATTGTTGTTATAACTTTCACTATCAACATAAAGCATCATCATCATCATTGCAGCCCTTCACAAGTCTAATGCTGAACATAGGCCTCCCCGAAGAAATGCCACAAAGCACGGTTCCAAACCACCAGCACCCATCGACTTCTTACACTCCATCTAGCGGGGGATCGCCTTACACTACGCCTACCGGTATGGGGCTGCCACTCCAGAACCTTTTTTCCTCATCGGTTATCACTTCTTCGAGCTATATGGCTGGCCCATTATCACTTCGACTTTCTAATCCCTTGGGCTATATCGTGGACTACGTCATAACTCTGGTTCTGTTGGTAACTGCGGATATCCTCATTTCTAAGTTTATCACGCAGAGCCCCGAAGATAGCCCTCCATGGCTCGCTGAATGACTTTGAGCGTCCTCATACGGTCAGCACTGAAAGACCACGTCTCAGTTCCGTAAGTCATCACTGGCAAAACGCACAGGTTGTACAGTCCCGTTTTCAGGTTTTGAGGTATAGCAGACGAAAAGATGTGTCGTAATTTCCCAAACGCTGCCCAGCCGTGTTGAATAAAGAGGGAGGGTTTTCAAGAGGGCGTAGTCGCATTTCTTGAAAAAAAATAGACCATCACACTTCTGCCCCTCCGTAGTAGTCCCACCATGGAGAACGGAAAACGGAAGAGCTTCCGAAGGACTTCAAGTACCGGTTTTTCGCCCGCTTTCAGAAGCTCCGCTGTAATTCCATCCTCGCCTGGGGCCCTGCCGTTTTTAAGGTGCTGGAGAGCCATTCT